>OX465579.1:5848279-6144002 GCA_950022655.1 Alentia gelatinosa | reverse complement strand
TGACGTACTCCGTGACGTCACCTTTCACGTGGTCCGTGACGTAGTTCCGCGTCCCTTTCATTGTCTGATCTGAGACTCCACCACAATGGTGGAACATTGAATTGAGCTGTCACTAGCCCTGGGGCCCGTTTGATAATCTAGGCTCGTATATTAAGACCCTTTTCTGTACGCCATAGAGACCCAGAGACGATGTGGGTCACCTTTACTCAACACTTCATGGAAGACCTTATGGACGGCTAATACTGTCTTAGTGAACAGACTTAAATATTATTAAATGATAATCTACGCGGTACTATCTCCCAGTTGCACTAGGGCTACGAAGAAGGTAGTCCCTAGAAGAAATCCTTGTACGGGGTACAGAAAAAGGGTCTTTATGTACGAGCCTAGATTAGTAAACGGGCTCCTGGCTTGTGGGTATCTTTTGTATTTTTACCTCATTATATTACCGTATATTCAGAACGATATCGAGCTTGTAGTGCTCTACTGGTTACAGAATCTATAAAACCTAAGGGCGTGCCTGAATTCATCACATAGGTTACATCACCCCTCTATTGTGAAAGCAGCGAGAACAAGCTGAACCTTGAGAAACTCTGAAAAAGGACAAGTAACCGGTGACTAGAATAAAATCAAAGAAACAATTTAACTGAATAAAAGAGAAAGGTCCGTCCTAGTTTTACTGTGATTACGCCCTAATTACACGTAACTGGGTTAATAATGACGTCAGTAAGAAGTCTACCCGCCAGCAAGGTCAAGGTCAAGGTGAATTCTGCAGGAAATTACCCGGAGCCAAGAAGCAGAGTGAAATACAGAAAAAAGGCCAATAATGCAGAATAAAGAGAAAATACAGAAACAGGCCAATAATGGAGAATAAAGAGAAAAATACAGAAAAAAGGCCAATAATGGAGAATAGAGAGAAAAATACAGAAAAAGGCCAATAATGGAGAATAAAGAGAAAAATACAGAAAAAGGCTAATAATGGAGAATAAAGAGAAAAAATACAGAAAAAGGCCAATAATGGAGAATAAAGAGAAAAATACAGAAAAAGGCTAATAATGGAGAATAAAGAGAAAAATACAGAAAAAGGCCAATAATGGAGAATAAAGAGAAAAATACAGAAAAAGGCCAATAATGGAGAATAAAGAGAAAAATACAGAACAGGCCAAAAATGGAGAATAGAGAGAAAAATACAGAAACAGGCCAATAATGGAGAATAGAGAGAAAAATCAATAAGAATACAGAAAAAAGGGCCATTAATGCAGAATAAAGACGAAAATATAGAAAAACACAGAAAAAGGCCGCTAATGAACTGAGAAAGAGACCCTTGACCTACAGGAGCGCTACCTAGTGGCGACCAGTCAAGGGCCGGGCTCCCCCCCCCCCCCCCCCCCCCCCCCCCCCCCCGCCTCACCATCACTCCTGACGCGCCCTATACATACCCTTGTGGTGTAGGTGGCGACCTCTATCGATCTACCCCTCCTCAGGGGATACGGTGTCGGGGGGGGGGGGGGGGGGGGGTAAGGTCGGGGCCTTGATCCCAATCCCCGGGTTCTCAGCCCTCTAAAGGACCATGTGTCGGCGGCCACCAGGCACTAGTCTGTTAACCCTTTTATCACGCTGACTGGGTACTACGCTATTTAACCCTTTGGTCTCGGTGGTAGGAGGGAATGACATTTTCAACATAGACTTAACATTGGGAAGTCATACTCAACCTCCATGGAGTATTGTAAAAGAATACTCATTGGATGATGATGTCACAATAAACCCAATTGCTCGGTGATAGGGTGAGATAAAATCTTAACCGCACTCAATGATCCATAGCAATTGAAAATATGCCATTTGTTTTGGTTTGCTATGTAATTTCACTTGCCTTGTTTTCAGGAGATTGCCCGCAACTAAAACTCATGGCCTATTTTCAGTGGCTATGGATCAGTGGGATATCTTGTATCTGAAACCAGTTAATTTTGTGTATGTCTCCGGTATTGCCTTGAAGTTATAGAACTTAGATAGAGGGAAGTAGAATGTAAATACATTGAAATGCTTGTAACCTTTTTACAGAAAGCTCATTTCCTGATACTTGTTATGAAATGAAAATGCTTGCTAAATGTCCTTGACCTAACCAGTTGTCTCTCTTTTTTTACAGGTAAGTTGAGCGTCCTACCATCCACTGTGTGACGTCATTCTGTGACGTCAGACCTGACAACGATCAGATAAGTGACATTAGTATCTGTAAATGTGCCTAGATGAGAGATGGGTGTTCAAGTTGGCAGCGGAGATACAAATCTAACTGAGTAGGGGTAAGATCAGATAAGTGACATTAGTATCTGTAGATGTGACTCGGGTAAGGGGGGGGGGGGGGGGGGGCGGGAGGGGGGGTTGGCAGCGGAGACATAAATCTATACACCGAGTAGGGGTAAGATCAGCTAAGTGACATTATTATCTGTAGATGTGACTCGGGTGGAGGGGGGCTGAGGGAGGGTTGGCAGCGGAGACATAAATCCATACACCAATAGGGGTAAGATCAGATAAGTGACATTATTATCTGTAGATGTGATTCGGGTGGAGGGGGGCTGAGGGAGGGTTGGCAGCGGAGACATAAATCCATACAGGGCGCGGGGGTAATGGGTGCGTGCACGACACCTGGCCATGAGAGGGACGGTGCCAGGAGCATGGCGACATGTCGTGTACTACTTACACCTTACCACCCTGGGTTATCTCACTTTTTGACGGATTATACAGGATGAAATATAAATCAAGGGTCACCTCACCAACTGAATACCCAGAAAAAATGTAAATGAAGGTCCACTCCACCAACAGGCATCATGGAGTTTGTTTTATACGTTATTTAGTGCGATCTTTTTAATTGTTTTTTGTTGTTGTTTTTTTTCACTTATATATGACTGGTACTCTAATAATGCATCCGGATGTTTTAGTATCACTGATACTAATCCATATGGATTATTTTATCGGCAGCATTGAAATTCATCAGGCTAAGTTTATTGGAAATGATTTTAAATGTATTATTTGCAAATTCATACATCAGACAAGATATGATCTACCGGATTCAACCTCTAACTAATATTTCATTGTAAGGCCACTAAAAAAAACAAACTTGTTTCTCATCACCAAGCCATGAAAAATATGACGAGGGCTTTTTTTTTGCTATATCAAAGATGGTAGACATACAGTAAAAACCCCGCATAAGCGGACACCGTCCAATCCGGGCCAAAGTGGCTGCTTATGCAGGTTGTCTGCTTACGCGGGTTTCCAGATTTTTACTGGCTATACATTTAATGCATCCCTGACATCAGGAGCTTTAATTTGATACTAAATACACATATCTTTCATCATTTCTATCAAGGTTCATCTATTTAAAAAAAAAAAAAAAATCTTCTAACATCGTTTTTTCTAATGCGCGCGGTGATGAGAAACAAGTTTGTATTTTTTGAGTGGCCTAACATAAAACCTACAGCTTTAGATGAAACATGGATATCTGAGAGACACAACACGACAAGCTGAGTGCTTTACATTGATCCCACATTGACTGCAGCGCCACAAGGCCATTAAAATATTAAAGTTGTGAATGCATACCGGAGGTATGTGCAACATCAATAGAAATGTTATATCCGCGCTTTACTTCCATTGATTTCCATCCTTCATCCCAGCTCCCCATACTACGTGTGTGAAATAAAATACATTAAATGGAATGATCGATAAATGTAAAATCAATTAAACAAAGAAAAAGCCTTTAGCGCATGATTGAATATGACTAGTGCTACTCCTATTGAGAGGACATTTTAACTGTAGCGTGGAATGATATCGCTTCCTATAGCAGAGCACAGTATATCTTTGTGTATTTAACAAACTGGGAATGCCCCCCCCCCCCCCCCCCTCGAGCTGGGGACTCTGACCACAGCTGGGGAAGATTCCTGTAAATGGAATATTGAATGCGAGAGAATTAATAGAAACCGAACGAGAGTTAGACTTGACAATGTTTTTGCCACGACGGGAAGGTCGCGTATTACTACACGAGGCGTAGCCGAGTGTAGTGAGGAGCAGACCTGACCAGAGTGGCATAGACACTGACAAGTTTAACTCGAGTTCGGTTTCGTATTTATCCTACCTCGTCTATGCTTTTGTATTACTAAAAGATAAATATTGACTCAACAACCAACAGAACTTTTTTCATAGTAGCTGACATCCTGCTCTCTGATTGGTCAATGTTGTTATTACTCTAGTGGCATAAAAAACACTTTATGTCACGGCCTGCCACATAAAATTTGCCTATGTTAAGTCTATGGCGGTTTTTTATTAGGGGTAGGATAAGTATTGTACTTGTCCCTGATAGCAAGGTGGCCCTGCCTCGGTTCATGATGTTTGTGTCACATGTTTAGCCCTTCCCAGGCAGTGTCATACAGTACTATCATGGGCATGACAGGACAATGTTGTGTTCTGTTCCTTTACAGCTTTTCTAAAAATCATCACAAAATCGTGAAAGATTACAGGATACATTTGGCTGGGTGCTTCTCGTAATTCTGTAAAGTTCAGATAAAGAATTATGAATATCACTGGCAATTTTATATCTGTAAATATTTCAAAAACATAGACCACGGAAGCCTGTCATACTTATAGAATGCGAAGTTCTACTGTTCTTATTAAATACAAAAACTAGCGTGCAGTGCTGTGTAATCTTCAGGAGTAGGCTGAAGTTGTTGTCATTACGTCGACATTGATAGATCAATATCAGCCCAGCAGGGAAAACTAGTTACAAATGACAGAAGTTGTCCCAGACCCAGCATTGAGCGAGGAGACAGGTGAGCTGGGGGGAGAGTGTAGAGCACTGTGTTTGGAGTGGTGCAGGTACACTCTCCTTGCGGATCTTTCGCGGCACTAGCGCTAATCTCTGCCTCAACCCAGTGACGTCATACACTGGTTCCCCATGTATCTGCTTAGGACAGTGGGAACCAGCCAACATTTGGGATTCAAAACAAAGCAGTTGTCAAAAGATATGAAACTCAAACAACTCATATATTATGGGAAATAAAGGAATTATTGAATGAGCTTCAGAGACAATACAGCTGTTTCCTTTTCAACTTAAACCACTTTATAATGGGAATTCACAGTTGAGTAGACTGCCCCTTCAAGTGAGCACATGTGTTATGTTGACAAACAAAACCCTGCAACACATGAGGTGCTTCCTACTAAAGAAAGTAATCTCCATGACTATGTCTGATTTGACATAACAAATAACAGAAATGAGTGTATATTATTTACCACATGAACATGTGCATCTCTATTTACAAGTAAACCACAAAATACCCCCAAAAGCCCTCCGAATTAGGATATTTCATAAACAGGCGTATGGGACAGATTTTGGCCCAAACAGGCAGGTTGATATAAGCTGCCACAGGACGTAGAGCGCAGGATCTCTGCTGGGAGAGTGAGATTGACAGACCCACACATTGAGCGATAATACAGGTGAGAGTTGGGAACATGGCGGAGTGTGGAGACTTTGACTGACACAGGTGTGTCGTAGACAGCGGAGGAGGGCAATATGGAGGCTGCAATTAACGATCAAAGAGGATCGAGCGAGAGAGAGAGAGATGCGGAGAAAACCAGGGACAGAGGGACAGACAGACAGACAGACAGAGACTGGCACACCAACCACGACAGAGACAGAGGGACAGACAGACAGACAGACAGAGACTGGCACACCAACCACGACAGAGACAGAGGGACAGACAGACAGACAGACAGAGACTGGCACACCAACCACGACAGAGACAGAGGGACATACAGACAGACAGAGACTGGCACACCAACCACGACAGAGACAGAGGGAGAGACAGACAGACAGACAGAGACTGGCGCGTCCACCACGGAAACCTGCGTAGTCATGGGACAATGTCCTTATGGTTGTACAGGATGAAATTGAAGGTGAAGGTCACTCAGTACACTTCCGGTTTTTATGAAAGATTCAGTCTGATTTGTTCCCACGTTTTGTGTAAGAATCATGCTGATTGGTTCCCACGGTTCTGGTTTTGTGTAAGAATCATGCTGATTGGTTCCCACGTTTTGTGTAAGAATCATGCTGATTGGTTCCCACGGTTCTGGTTTTGTGTAAGAATCATGCTGATTGGTTCCCACGTTTTGTGTAAGAATCATGCTGATTGGTTCCCACGGTTCTGGTTTTGTGTAAGAATCATGCTGATTGGTTCCCACGTTTTGTGTAAGAATCATGCTGATTGGTTCCCACGGTTCTGGTTTTGTGTAAGAATCATGCTGATTGGTTCCCACGTTTTGTGTAAGAATCATGCTGATTGGTTCCCACGGTTCTGGTTTTGTGTAAGAATCATGCTGATTGGTTCCCACGTTTTGTGTAAGAATCATGCTGATTGGTTCCCACGGTTCTGGTTTTGTGTAAGAATCATGCTGATTGGTTCCCACGTTTTGTGTAAGAATCATGCTGATTGGTTCCCACGGTTCTGGTTTTGTGTAAGAATCATGCTGATTGGTTCCCACGTTTTGTGTAAGAATCATGCTGATTGGTTCCCACGGTTCTGGTTTTGTGTAAGAATCATGCTGATTGGTTCCCACGTTTTGTGTAAGAATCATGCTGATTGGTTCCCACGGTTCTGGTTTTGTGTAAGAATCATGCTGATTGGTTCCCACGAATAGGCACGCTTAGGCTCTCCACAGGCTGATAGGTACAGACAGACAGGCAGACAGACAGACAGACAGGCAGGCAGGTAGGCAGGCAGGCAGGCAGGCAGGCAGGCAGGCAGGCAGGCAGGCAGGCAGGCAGGCAGGCAGGGAGACAGGCAGGCAGGCAGGCAGGCAGGCAGGCAGGCAGGCACAGAAAGTGAGAGATAGTCAGAAAACGTCTGCTGAACGGTGTCTTGTGCGTCGTTTGATCAATCACGTGACCTTTGTCACAAGGTCGTCCAGAGAACTCAGTCAGAGAGATTCTTTACAAGACGAGGCTGAAGAGGGGTGAGGAAATATCCCCCGCTCGCTGTGAAAACCAGCCGAGAGGCTCATCCCACTGTAAACGTTCTGCACACTGAGCGGTACGCGTGTGCTGCCGCCTGGTGTTACCCGCGCGCACTACAGGCGCCGTCTCCGGTTCTGTTCAGAGTCTGTGCCAAAATTGTCTACCTCAGGTTTTCTGGTCATATGATGTTATGGGTTGAGATGGATGTTATGTTAAAATACTGAACAGGTATAACAACAGGAATTTACCATCCCAAACACGACGACCTAGCTTAGCGCTAGAGCCCATCTCCGTTAACGCAAAGCCGTCTCCGTTGACGCATTGCCCATCTCCATTAACGCAATGCCCACCTCCGTTAACGCAATTCAAATCTGCGTTATCGCAATGCCCATTGCGGGGTCAATCCCTCCCTGAGGCGTAAACCCAAGCCTAAACAGCGGCCTAAACCGAGCCTAATTGTCGTACGGGGCGGGGCATTTTTCACCTGCGTTAAACGCTAATTACAGGTAAATTGCAGGTAAATACATCACAGGCGGTTAAACGTCCCGCTGTCCTCCACCGAGTGCCGGGCCACGGAAGACAAAGCCCGGGCTTAGCGTACCGCTTAGCGTGTGCGTATCTCCCGCTAATGGCCGGGATTCCCTGCTGGGAGTGATTGAATGAGGCTCGAGATGAAAGGGGTGCTGGTGGGGGTTGGCTGACGTGAAAGGGGTGCCGGTGGGGGTTGGCTGAAGGCTAATTTCACCACAATGCACTGTTAGGTCGACCCCCCGCTGGCCTCTTCACTATCTCCGGCCACTCTCCCCGCCACACACCCCACACAATACCCCCTTGACCCTCCCCCGCTCCCCCGCTCCCCCGCCCCCCGTTCCCCCGCTCCCCGGTCCCGCCGGCTGACTGGACACGGGTGAGTGAGCTGAGACCGGGCGTCACGGCTGACTGACCGCGTGTAGGGCAGGCTCTTACGTCACCACACACACAGGGTGGGTCAGTAGAAAGACGACCATCTTTAACGCCCATAGTACCGTGTGGGTCAGAGAGAAGGAAGGACAAGGTTTACCAACTCCCTGGTCGTACTGTGTACCTGGACTGTATAGCGGGACTGTGTACAGATCTGTCCGTACCTGGACTGTGTACAGATCTGTCCGTACCTGGAGCCTCTAACACAGGAGGAGGTGTACAGGAGGAGGGTGTGTACCTGTGTTGTGGTGGTCAGCAGGATCTACTGTGACTTCACCTGGACCTTTATTGTACTCCCACCTGTGTGTTAGGAGGACCTGAGACCCCCCCCCCCCCCCTCCTGTATACGACCTCACACCTGTGACTCTGTCCCTGGACCTTGTCTCACCTGGGACCTCTAACACAGGAGGAAAGTACCCATACACAGGAGAAAGTTGTAGGTGTGGTGGGGTACTGGAGGGTCGGTGAGGAGTGGCTGAGATTCTGCCTCACACCTGTGACTGTCTACCTGGACGTCGTCTCACCTGGGGCCTCCAACACAGGAGGAGGGTGTACCTGGGTGGTGTACTGGAGGGTCGGTGAGGAGTAGCTGAGATTCTGCCTCACACCTGTGACTGTCTACCTGGACGTCGTCTCACCTGGGTCTTCTAACACGGGAGGAGGGTGTACCTGGGTGGTGTACTGGAGGAAGTGAATACATTACGGTACTGGAGGAGAGACAGGGCCAGGAGGATCTACGGCGACTCCAGGGTCATACAGGTGAGTCATGCAGGGTGAAATACTCACCCCTCATCTGAGGGGTGGACTACTGTTATATAGTATATCAACAGGCCAGGTATTTGAGAAAAACTCCACTGGAAACTACCTCTACATACACAGTTATAAAGTAAGGCCGTATCGTCTCGTAGATTTTCAAGTCTGTACTGCTCTGCATAAAATGTAATGCAGCTGCTATACAGTGGGTTTGCCAATTTTTAGAGAGATATACTTTCAAAGTTTTTTTACGCTCTCCTTTTAAGTGCCCGACCCCTCTGCAGATAACCATATATGGCAAATTCTGTTTCCGTGTATTGAGAGCTAACCGGCCAGTGTAACCAGCCCTCTCTCCACAATGGAGATGCCCAGAGCCAGGCAGCCCTCCTGTAGAGGGAGGGGGGGGGGTGGCAGGTGACACTGGCCGAGTCATTGTGGGCCGTCCTATAGGTGCGGTCCGCTGAGGGGCTTATTATTGGACTGTTAAGACGATCTACAAGTCAAAAGGCAGGTCCCCTCACATACCTTCTGTTAATCCGTTATTTATACACATTCCCCAGTCTCCGGGATCTCTGCGCATCTCACAGCTGTAGCCAGGTCAACCTACATACGTAGTTGGCTTCTTACGTACACCGTATAGGTATACGCACTGTTATATCAGTAAAATATAAACATAGACAGGATTATACCTACACCGTTAGCATCTAACCACATGGCTATAAGTATACGTACTCTTATATCAGTAAAATATAAACATAGACAGGATTGTACATACACCGTTAGCATCTAACCACATGGCTATAAGTATACCTACTCTTATATCAGTAAAATGTATACATAGACAGGATTGTACAGACACAATTAGCATCTGACCACATGGCTATAGGTATACGTACTCCTATATCAGTAAAACATAAACATAGACAGGATTATACATACGTAGTTAGCATCTAACCACATGGCTCTAAGTATACGTACTCCTATATCAGTAAAACATAGACATAGACAGGATTATACATACACCGTTAGCATCTAACCACATGGCTATAAGTATACGTACTCTTATATCAGTAAAATATAAACATAGACAGGATTATACATACACCGTTAGCATCTTACCACATGGCTCTAAGTATACATACTCCTATATCAGTAAAATATAAACATAGACAGGATTGTACATACACCGTTAGCATCTAACCACATGGCTATAAGTATACGTACTCCTATATCTGTAAAACATAAACATAGACAGGATTATACATATACAGTTAGCATCTAACCACATGGCTATAAGTATACGTACTCTTATATCAGTAAAATATAAACATAGACAGGATTATACCTACACCGTTAGCATCCAACCACATGGCTCTAAGTATACGTACTCCTATATCAGTAAAATATAAACATAGACAGGATTATACATACACCGTTAGCATCTAACCACATGGCTATAAGTATACGTACTCCTATATCAGTAAAATATAAACATAGACAGGATTATACATACACCGTTAGCATCTAACCACATGGCTCTAAGTATACGTACTCCTATATCAGTAAAATATAAACATAGACAGGATTATACCTACACCGTTAGCATCTGACCACATGGCTATAAGTATACGTACTCCTATATCAGTAAAATATAAACATAGACAGGATTATACCTACACCGTTAGCATCTGACCACATGGCTATAAGTATACGTACTCCTATATCAGTAAAATATAAACATAGACAGGATTATACCTACACCGTTAGCATCTGACCACATGGCTATAAGTATACGTACTCCTATATCAGTAAAATATAAACATAGACAGGATTATACCTACACCGTTAGCATCTGACCACATGGCTATAAGTATACGTACTCCTATATCAGTAAAATATAAACATAGACAGGATTATACCTACACCGTTAGCATCTGACCACATGGCTATAAGTATACGTACTCCTATATCAGTAAAATATAAACATAGACAGGGTTATACCTACACCGTTAGCATCTGACCACATGGCTATAAGTATACGTACTCCTATATCAGTAAAATATAAACATAGACAGGATTATACCTACACCGTTAGCATCTGACCACATGGCTATAAGTATACGTACTCCTATATCAGTAAAATATAAACATAGACAGGATTATACCTACACCGTTAGCATCTGACCACATGGCTATAAGTATACGTACTCCTATATCAGTAAAATATAAACATAGACAGGATTATACCTACACCGTTAGCATCTGACCACATGGCTATAAGTATACGTACTCTTATATCAGTAAAATGTATACATAGACAGGATTGTACAGACACAATTAGCATCTGACCACATGGCTATAGGTATACGTACTCCTATATCAGTAAAACATAAACATAGACAGGATTATACATACGTAGTTAGCATCTAACCACATGGCTCTAAGTATACGTACTCCTATATCAGTAAAACATAGACATAGACAGGATTATACATACACCGTTAGCATCTAACCACATGGCTATAAGTATACGTACTCTTATATCAGTAAAATATAAACATAGACAGGATTATACCTACACCGTTAGCATCTGACCACATGGCTATAAGTATACGTACTCCTATATCAGTAAAATATAAACATAGACAGGATTATACCTACACCGTTAGCATCTGACCACATGGCTATAAGTATACGTACTCCTATATCAGTAAAATATAAACATAGACAGGATTATACCTACACCGTTAGCATCTGACCACATGGCTATAAGTATACGTACTCCTATATCAGTAAAATATAAACATAGACAGGATTATACCTACACCGTTAGCATCTGACCACATGGCTATAAGTATACGTACTCCTATATCAGTAAAATATAAACATAGACAGGATTATACCTACACCGTTAGCATCTGACCACATGGCTATAAGTATACGTACTCCTATATCAGTAAAATATAAACATAGACAGGATTATACCTACACCGTTAGCATCTGACCACATGGCTATAAGTATACGTACTCCTATATCAGTAAAATATAAACATAGACAGGATTATACCTACACCGTTAGCATCTGACCACATGGCTATAAGTATACGTACTCCTATATCAGTAAAATATAAACATAGACAGGATTATACCTACACCGTTAGCATCTGACCACATGGCTATAAGTATACGTACTCCTATATCAGTAAAATATAAACATAGACAGGATTATACCTACACCGTTAGCATCTGACCACATGGCTATAAGTATACGTACTCCTATATCAGTAAAATATAAACATAGACAGGATTATACCTACACCGTTAGCATCTGACCACATGGCTATA
The DNA here is from genome assembly GCA_950022655.1 of Alentia gelatinosa. Taxonomy (NCBI): domain Eukaryota; kingdom Metazoa; phylum Annelida; class Polychaeta; order Phyllodocida; family Polynoidae; genus Alentia; species Alentia gelatinosa. Next base: position 6,131,953 of record OX465579.1, on the reverse strand, counting down.
AGTATACGTACTCCAAAATCAGTAAAATATAAACATAGACAGGATTATACCTACACCGTTAGCATCTGACCACATGGCTATAAGTATACGTACTCCTATATCAGTAAAATATAAACATAGACAGGATTATACCTACACCGTTAGCATCTGACCACATGGCTCTAAGTATACGTACTCCTATATCAGTAAAATATAAACATAGACAGGATTATACCTACACCGTTAGCATCTGACCACATGGCTATAAGTATACGTACTCCTATATCAGTAAAATATAAACATAGACAGGATTATACCTACACCGTTAGCATCTGACCACATGGCTATAAGTATACGTACTCCTATATCAGTAAAATATAAACATAGACAGGATTATACCTACACCGTTAGCATCTGACCACATGGCTATAAGTATACGTACTCCTATATCAGTAAAATATAAACATAGACGGGATTATACCTACACCGTTAGCATCTGACCACATGGCTATAAGTATACGTACTCCTATATCAGTAAAATATAAACATAGACAGGATTATACCTACACCGTTAGCATCTGACCACATGGCTATAAGTATACGTACTCCTATATCAGTAAAATATAAACATAGACAGGATTATACCTACACCGTTAGCATCTAACCACATGGCTATAAGTATATGTACTCCTATATCAGTAAAACATAAACATAGACAGGATTATACATACACCGTTAGCATCTAACCACATGGCTATATGTATACGTACTCCTATATCAGTAAAATATATACATAGACAGGATTATACCTACACCGTTAGCATCTGACCACATGGCTATAGGTATACGTACTCCTATATCAGTAAAATATAAACATAGACAGGATTATACATACACCGTTAGCATCTAACCACATGGCTATAGGTATATGTACTCCTATATCAGTAAAATATAAACATAGACAGGATTATACATACACCGTTAGCATCTGACCACATGGCTATAAGTATACGTACTCCTATATCAGTAAAATATAAACATAGACAGGATTGTACATACACCGTTAGCATCTAACCACATGGCTATAGGTATATGTACTGTTATACCAGCTACATGAACCTACTCCGTCGCTGATTAACTTATTAAATGTAGGGATTATAATCGCCGACTGGAGCCCCGCACGTGCTCCGTTTAGTCTACGAGTAGAAACCTGGTATCTTTATAAGACTAACGTCTCCACACTGACACTAAGCCGCAGACCAGGTCAGATAACACACTCTCCCAGACGTGCGGAGCGGGGAGAGGAGGAGGAGGGCGGGGGTGGAGGGATACAGTAAGCCGTACCTGACTGGATGTTAATCTGTGTGCGCACTGAGACCAGGTGTGACAGATAATCCCACACCCGCCAGCTGTACACCAGGGGCCTGTATAATAATCCAGGATTGCACATGTAGACCCTCTCCTGTACGCCATAGAGACCCAGGGACGATGTGGGTCAACTTTATTCAACACTTGTAGACAACCTTATGGACGGCTAAGACTGACTTGACGAGCAAATTTAAGTATCATTAAACGATAACCCTTGTACTAGTTACAGAAAAGGGTCTTAATATACGATCCTAGGTTATTAAACAGGCCCCAGTATCACTCATCCGTGACCCCCCCCCCCTATTTTCTTTCTTTAAATCATTTTTTTCCTGGAATGCATAAGGCACATAGTTCCCTGATTTCTATCTGTTGTTTTAAGACAAGATGTAGCCTTTGAGCTTTTAATTAATTCATTAATTATTACGTGGTTGCAGATATAGGGTTAATTTATCTGTGTATCTTACCAGGCTATAACTAGCAGGCTTTAAGCTGGTATCATCAAAAACACGTCTGTGGTAGGAGCATTATTTGAGGAATCGGTCTACTTTGACTTGTCCTGACGCCTGTCAGTCTCAGTTGCCAGTCCCAAGGTGAACAACACACTGATATATCGCAGAAGTCGAGCTTATATCAGAGACGGCAGTTTTTCACTTCTCCAAGGAAGTCCTTGATTTCATTTCCAGTCAATGAAATATTTTGTTCATGTTTAAAACAAAGATGATATAAAAATAGTGGTTTGAACCTCTCCATAGACCCTCGGCCCTTTTTCCGTGGTCAACACTGATGTGTTTTCCATGTGTCTCTCTGAGGCAGTAATTTCCACATGGAAAATATTTCCACTTTTTTCCTGGCCCAAACTGGTTTTCTCTGTTTTCTCAGTCTCTCTGAGGCAGTAATTTCCACATGTTAACATATTTCCACATTTTTCCTGGCCAAAACTGACTTCCCTGTACAGGTCAGACCGTATTGAGGAGAGGCTACATCGTCAACATAGTTGTCATGTGAAACAGGTTGAGATCGTAGTCAGTTACAAAAAAAAAACACAGAAAAAAACTAGAAAAGGTGGATAAAAATGTGTTTATGTTGTAGGAGAGAACTAGTTGATCACAGATGGTGACATGCTGCCACCTGGTGTCCACGTGGGGAAGCTGTGGTAACCTAGAATCGGGAGAAGATCTGGAGGTTGTCAACAAACCTCTAGACTGGCTCCAGTCCCTGTATCCCATGGCTACCCTCCTCGCTGGGATACTTTGATTCATGGGCCAGTCAGAGAAGGATACATACTTTAATGAACTTTATTCTTATTGTGTTTGATGTTCATAATCAAAGACTTGAGCAAATTTAAACCAACCCCTGTCTACACTGAGCTACGATATAGGGGTTGGTCGGCTTAAATCACACACGGGATCACTCTCTTTTCGCCTCTAACAAAGTAGTTTTGTTTTATGTATACTCTTAAAGCAGACTTACTTAATATGAACTTTTCATAGCTAAGACATTGATAAAGAAACCAAGGTGTATGTTCATTATATTTTGAAAAAATACACAGGAAAGGGAATAAGAAAATCGAAAGATTTGCTTCGAGATCATGAAATAACGCACTCTCCAAGCAGTACGAAAGATCTGGCAGGAGAGTAAGAGACATGTCCCTGTAGTGGGTCAAGGCGGGCACGGATTTTACCCGACCAGAGCTAACGTAGTGTAGCTCTGGCGGCCAGTGTAGACGACCTGGAGATGTGCACTCTCCCAGAAGAACCTCAACGTGTGTAAAGACCTGGAGATATGCACTCTCCCAGCAGATCTCTTACTCATCTCTGCTCCAACCCAGTCTCTTATAGCGGAACAGGAGAGAGACGCATGAGACCCTACTGGAGGACTCAATCAGTGCCGCCACCTAGTGTGCACGGTGAGAAGCTGGTAAGACGGCCGAGACTCAGTGCTGCCACATGGTGAGAAGTGCCCCCACTTACAGCAGGGAGTAAACAGTTCTACCTCGGTTGTCTCAAAACGTAGACGCGCGATGTTGGGTGTATGTTTCGGTGCTCCACCACCGCGACGCCTCAAGACACATCGCGACAAATAGGTATGCTATTATTCAAACCTAGCCCGATTTAGCAAGACAACCAAATCGGGCCGAATCTTGCTATATCGTGTGTGTTGGTGGAATCACCACTTTACACAGGGTGGGCCCTTACACGGGGTGTCCCCCTTACGCAGCAATTTCCCTTACACAGGGTGTACCCTTACACAGGGTGGCCCGTTAGCGGGGTTCTACTGTATCATTGCCGTTTGATATTGAACGTCTTGATTTTATCTGAATGTCTTTGACGATGCTGTCCTCTTCTTGGTGGGTGTGGGTCAGTCGGTAGGGTGTATGAATGTCAGTGTGTGTGGTGCCGTCCCTGCAGACCCAGGCATATTTCCGGATCTTTACGTTGATATCGGCATGTTTCCGCCTGTTTACATGCCCGTTTCGGCATGTTTCCGGCTCTTTACGTGCCTCTGTCTGCATATTTCTGGATCTTTACGTTAATGTCAACATGTTTCCGCCTCTTTATGTTACTGTCAGCATGTTTCCCGTTCTTTGCGTGGCCGTGTCTGCCTGTTTCCGGCTCTTTATGTGCCTGTGTCGGCATGTTTCCGAATCTTTACGTGCCCCGTGTAGGCATGTTTCCGCCTTTTTACATTGTCGGCATGTTTCCGGCTCATTGCGTGCCTGTGTCGGCATGTTTCCACCTCTTTACGTTACTGTCGGCATGTTTCCACCTCTTTACGTTACTGTCGGCATGTTTCCGCCTCTTTACGTGTAGACCGGGGCTAACGGCAGGTAGGACTGATGGACTGTGGTGTGCACGTGCTGCACGTGTGAGGAGCATGAGGCGTCTGTAGGGAGGGTGGGGGGGGGGGGGGCTCGACCTCTCCCCTCTGTAGACGTCTAGAGGTCCACTCTTAGTGGTGGTATAACTGAGGTGCTAGTAGTCCGATAAATTCCTATCTGAGTACTAAGTTAAATAAAAAATACACCAAAACGAGGGGACAACAAGAAAAACCGCATAGAAACCGCTGAAACAGGTAAAAGAGAAATGAAAAGATAGATTATGAAACTACGAGTAGGGTCTAGAATGACGCATGGCAAAGGAATAAAGAACAATAAAAGTTTGCTTTAAACAAAAAATCCGATGAATTACGGATATTGGAAAGTATTTCTGTAAATTACGAATATCAGAAAGTATTCCCACGAATTACCCCACACCCATCCAGCCCTCCCTGTACACGGTGAGACGTGACAGGGATGATCTGGTGCTGGCATGGAGACCGGCCCCGTGATAGAGGGGGTGAGTGGAGGTCACAGGTCACAGGTCACAGGTCAGGCATTATGCATGACCTACGCGACCGTCAATCTGTGAGGATTTAGCTGAAGTCAGCCAGATCCTGGAGGGGTGAGTTTAACATATTGGACTTTTAACTAAAATAATAAACAAATCCTGGAGCAGTGAAGACACTTCCCGTTACAACGATACGTAAATACTGCCCGTTACAAGGTTACAATGATACGTAAATACTGCCCGTTACAAGGTTACAACGATACGTAAATACTGCCCGTTACAGGGTGACGGGGTCCGGGTTCAGCGGAAACGGACTTCAGCTCCGTCTACCGGACATGTCCCGTACTATATCTGTGAGATGTATCAATATATATATGTATATATGTATATATACAGCAAACCCCCGCTTCTGGTACACTTCGCTTAAGGGACACCCCGCTCAGAACAGAATTTTTTATTGAGTTGATTTTAACCCTGCTCAAGGGGCCACCCCGCTTAAATGGTCACTTTGCTCGGAAGGGAGGGTGTCCCCTTAAGGATTCATTGTATATATATATATATATATATATATATATATATATATATATATATATATATATATATATATATATATATATATATATATATATATACACACACATACATATACAACATGTACATACATTGGATTTTCGTGGATTCCATGATTTCCTGACGCTCCACAGGTCATTCCTGAAACCTGAAAGATGCTGAGCAATAACTGTTCACAAGTCTGCTCAATTCTTGTCATTGTAGCCTTCATCTGAGACCAGGAATTCCCTTAAACAGCTCAAAATGCAGGATCTTGCAGGGCCTTGCTCCCTTGGCCCTGTTGGAGCCCAAGGCGGTTCCATAGAATTCCGCTTTATATATTACGAGAAAAGTAGATCAGAAAACTACAGTACTAAACTTTGATTTCCGCATGGTTCAAAATGAATCATAAGAGAAAACGCATGTCTGGATATAGAAATACAAAAAAGAGTAGCTGCTTACAGTTTAAAACTGCACGAGTGAGATTCTCGTGGCCCTTCAATCTCCAGGCCCAGGTCGTGTTCACTATGTCTCTATGTACAGGAGCAACTTCAAGCGGATTCGACGAAATTCTACCGTTTTAAATATAGTAGGTAATTAATACATGGGTGTAGTGGTCATCGCTAAGAACCTGGCACTAGACTATTTTCTGGACCCTGACACGAGGCTATTATTTAGAACACGTCACGAGGCTATTTCCGGTTCCGGGGCTGCTGTTTCGAGTGGGTTTATTTTCAAGGTGCGCTGCGGCCCGGCTGACATTGCCTGTGAATATCAAACGACACCGCATGGGGGCGGGAGGAGGGGGGAGGGGCTGCCCCCACCTGCAGGACGCCCCCTGGCGGGTTAGGGGGTCAGGGGGGGTCAGGTGGTGGTGAGTGGGCGGGGAAGGCGGGGGGGGGAGGGGGTTAGTAGGAGAGGGTGAGGTCCAGAGGTTGGTGGGCAGAGGGTGGAATTCGACCCTCATGTAAATTAAACAACTCCCAGGTGCACTGCCATTATGATTAGATACCCTATACCGAAGGCAATTTTCTCATTTCAGATTCTATTACGAAGTTTTACACTTTTCTACGGAAATCCTTCTTTTCTTATTGCATATTCAACACCAATGTGCTTTCCATGTTTACTCAGAGGCAGTAAATTCCACTTGTAAAATATGTCCACTGTCTTTTTTTTATCCCAACCCCGAAACTGACATGCTTGTAATTTGGGAAATCCATATGTAAACTGGATCTCAGCCCCATTTTCAGATGGCGACCATAATAAATACACAATATTGACTGGTTTCAGATACAAGCGGCCGTATGCTCCGAGGAGTTCACGCGTAGTAATATCCGTGCGTATGCGAGGATGTTGTACAGAGACCCATACAACCGCTTTTATCAGAAACCAGTCTGTATTGTATTTATCACCCACCTTTTCCTGGCAAGTGGGGTACCTATATTAGTCCATTTTAGCTGTGTACTATTTTTTCACATGCACTATTTTTCCGTATGCGCCCGCTTTTTCAGCCCGGAGCATATAACATATCTGTATGCTCCGGATATGTATGTACACACTCCCTATGTGTTTACTATGGACACACTATATTAGTTGGATAATAAAAAACGGTTCCACTTCATTGTGGTAGCGTGTACAACACAGATAGAGGGTTAATTGAGGTACCAAGGTCAAGGTCAGACAGAGTAGAACCCCATGCACCACGGAGCAGTCAATCAGTCGGTCACACCACCCTCATCATGTGTCACAGTCATCATGTGTGTGAGGCTCGCCCTCACTTGGAAACCTCCCCGCCATGCCCGTCAGTCCGCCACACAGCCTTGGCACCCTGTCCTTGGCACACGTTGACCTTGGCACACGTTGACCTTGGCAGGGCGACCTTGGCAGGCGGTGCCTCATCCGTGTGGCCTGGGAGCATGGTGTCCCTCATTGACCCAGAACTATACAGAGATCTAGTTGACTTAGTTCCGGGTGACGCCTCCAGGTGGCCGGACGACGTTGAGGGGTCACGTGACCGGCCACGACCTGCGCACGACACTGCTGTATATTACCACGTGACCGGATCACAGTGTCTCGGTCTGAGGTGTGTGGAGGGGTTTGTATGGTGGAGGTCATGCCTGAGTACCCGCTGAGAGGAACAAAAAAACCCACATACTTCAGAATATATGGCACAGAGTGATTGCTACTACCCCCATCATCCACCAGGAAGTTGTCGGGGGACCTAACCACTGTTATCTGCTGTTGTAATCTATAGATAATCGTGAGACGAGGCTAAAACCCCTCCAAGCCAAACAAAATATTCTAAATGAAATCTATGGATAACTGGACCTGGTGATTTGTTTGGCGTTTGGGGGCAAGATGCCTGCCTCCAAAAGACAATGGCTATGTGCCCTTCTCTTTGTAAAAATAAAAAAATGAACACCAGGAAACCAGACAAGATATGGTATGATAATGGATACAATCACGTTCTTGTGAGAGAATCTCATCTCTCATGTATTGATAGAGAAATTTGAACATTGCTATTTCCTGTAATACCCTCAGTGTTGGGTAAGTTTGCGTGGCTGTTTTAATCAGTCCCAGGTACATACCTCGTGCGAGGTTTGACTCTGGGTCTGTGGTGCCCAGCTCTGAGCACTGACCTCTGACCTCTGACCTCTGACCTCTGAACCCAGGTGTGGGCTGAGTAGGGGTGAGGTTGGGGAGGGGAGAGTAGTAGGGGTGAGGTGGGGGAGGTGTGGGGGGGGGGGGGGGGAGGTGAGGGAGGGTTAGCTGGATTCATGTAACGGTATGAGTGGTGACAGGTGTGAGGTGTGAGGGCCATCTCCCGCCGACTGTCAGTCAGAGCAGGCCACAGCAACCTCATACAATTCTTTATCTACATGATTTTAAAGGCATACAGGACTATTTGCCTTGAAAACCCATTAAACTTTCGTGAAAATTGAATATGATGATCTCCAACTTTTGTAGAACACATATCTGAATTAGAAATCGGGGGTTACCGTGCTAGATTCTGATTTAGAGGTTGATATTATGATACTACTATGATAGAATATTAAGAGATTTAAAAAAAGTTGCCTTTCCATAGTAAAACCCATGTAATTTTCTTAAAACCTTCAGGAAATGTCGTCATTGTTTAAAAATCAACAGGTGGCACCACCGTGAATTGTAGGATATGCCTTTAAAACAAATATTTTATGTGAATAGAGATGGCAGTTTTCCTTTTTTCCATGGAAATCCTTGTTTTCGTTTCCAGTTTATAAAACTACTTTTCTTGTATTAAACAAAGCCTCATAAACAAACCTCCCCACAAAACCCATCTCTATCACTGATGTGTTTTCCATGCTTTCTGTCTCTCTGAGGCAGTAAATTCCACATGAAAAATATTTTCACTTTTTCTTGTCCCAACTGACATCCCTTTTCTCTCTTTTTAGTTTGTCTAGACAAGTTCAGCCTCCTATGACCCAATCTTGGTCAGAATGTTTTATGTTTCTATGTGAACCCCACACACAATGAAGATTTGATAAGTAAATGTCATTTCCGCTGGTAGGTTGATGGGTAGATTAGACATGAGGGTTGTTGAACAAAGGGACGATGATGACTGGTGGTTTTTGTAAATCATGCTGTGTTAAGAAACAAAGGAATGATTATGTTAGAGGAAAATGAAGGACAACCAGTGATTAAATGGGCAGACAGACTGCCCACTCGTAGACAGTCTGACTAGATGGGTAGACAAACTGCCCACTCGTAGACAGTCTGACTAGATGGGTAGACAAACTGCCCACTCGTAGACAGTCTGACTAGATGGGTAGACAAACTGCCCACTGTACACAGTCTGACTAGATGGGTAGACAAACTGCCCACTCGTAGACAGTCTGACTAGATGGGTAGACAAACTGCCCACTCGTAGACAGTCTGACTAGATGGGTAGACAAACTGCCCACTGTACACAATGTTACTAAATGTTCAGACAAACTGCCCACTGTACGCAGTCTGACTAAATGTTCAGACAAACTGCCCACTGTACACAGTCTGACTAAATGTTCAGACAAACTGCCCACTGTACACAGTCTGACTAAATGTTCAGACAAACTGCCCACTGTACACAGTCTGACTAGATGTTCAGACAAACTGCCCACTGTACACAGTCTGACTAAATGTTCAGACAAACTGCCCACTGTACACAGTCTGACTAAATGTTCAGACAAACTGCCCACTCGTAGACAGTCTGACTAGATGGGCAGACAAACTGCCCACTTGTAGACAGTCTGACTAGATGGGTAGACAAACTGCCCACTCGTAGACAGTCTGACTAGATGGGCAGACGAACTGCCCACTTGTACACAGTCTGACTAGATGGGCAGACAAACTGCCCACTCGTAGACAGTCTGACTTAATGTTCAGACAAACTGCCCACTTGTAGACAGTCTGACTAAATGGGTAGACAAACTGCCCAATCGTAGACAGTCTGACTAAATGGACAGACAAACTGCCCACTTGTAGACAGTCTGACTAAATGGGCAGACGAACTGCCCACTCGTACACAGTCAGACTAGATGGGCAGACAAACTGCCCACTCGTAGACAGTCTGACTAGATGGGCAGACGAACTGCCCACTCGTACACAGTCAGACTAGATGGGCAGACAAACTGCCCACTTGTACACAGTCTGACTAGATGGGTAGACAAACTGCCCACTGTACACAGTCAGACTAGATGGGCAGACAAACTGCCCACTCGTAGACATATCTGACTAAATGGGCAGACAAACTGCCCACTTGTACTCCACATATCCTGACATTAATCATCCTTTATTGTTGACATTGCGTGTCGGTTTCATAACGAGGTGATGTGAGCAGGTCAGCATGTCCTGGTGACATGAGTCAGTGTGAGTTCTTCACAGCAGAATAAAGTCAGAGATTCAGTAGAACCTCCATGACAGGGCTCTCCCTAAAGGGGGGCAAAGGCCGGTCATTCTCATACCGTGAACATATTTATTTGGGGTCAAAGATTAAATTACTGTTCTTAAAAACAGGACGAGTTCTCTAAATTACATGCGACTTTTGAAAACGGGCCGAATTTGCCTCTAAATTATGTGCGACTTCAAAATGGGGCGAATTCTCCTCTGAATTATGTGTGATTTCTTCAAAATGGAGCGAATTCTCCAAATTATGTGCGACTTCTTCTAAACAGAGCGAGTTCTCCTCTGAATTACATGTGACTTCTTTAAAACGGGGCAAATTCTCCTCTAAATTACGTGCAACTTCTTCAAAACAGGGCGAATTTGCCTCTAAATTAAATGCGACTTATTTCGGGCCGAGTTCTTCATTAAATCCTGGGCCGACTTCGTTCCGGTACGACTTCTCCAGTAACCTCCTCAGTGTGGTATTTTAAATAAACTTTTTTTTTTTTTTTTACCAACTTGCACTGGATGATCTTTCCTCATACATGTGTACAAAATAAATGCTTGATTTGCCAATAAAGAGGGCCTGGCATCAACTACTGTATATCTGTGTCCGTGTCCCTGTTATCACTGCTGACAGGAGGGGTGGGGGACGGGGGGGGGGGGGGGGTGTCTCCTTTCGTCCCGATAGGAGGATGTTGTTCTAATCACAGCTCATTTCACCCGACAACTCAACACTGACGTACGAGTGTAGCAGTCACCAACACAGAGTGGGCATTTCTCTATATACATGTGTGTTTCATATAATGACCCTGTGTATGTTTATCTCATAGATTCACCCTGTGTATGTGTATATCCTACATAATTACCCACATACAACATGGTGCCGCAGAACAGATTTTAATCGCGGGGAAATCACCATGTCAGGATACAGGGTAATGGGAAGAGAAAATCACCCTCATTTCCTGTGGGGTATTTGGGGCAGGTCCATGTTTCCTCTGAATTAATTCACTGGTATCAGGGAGCGCTAATTCAGTGATGTCAGAGGGAACTAATTCAGTGATGTCCGAGAGAACTAATTCAGTGCTTTTTCTCACTGAGTTAGTTACAAGCAGCTGATGTCATCTTGTCAACCTCAGAATATAGATATAGGTCTGTTTGATTTAGGCCTCAAATGGCACAGGCCTATGACAAAGACAATTTGCAGTTGGACGTTGAAGACCTTTGACAAAATCTATGTTCCAACAATTACTAACAAATGCTGTAAACCTATGACTTAATCTAGTCCTATGTCTAAATCTATGTTTGCAACAATTACCAGTCAAATGTCATAGACGTATGACTAAATCTAGTCCTATGTCTAAATCTAATATGTTTGCAACGATTAGCTTTCAAATGTCATAAGCGTATCACTCAGATCTAGGCCTAAGTCCAAACCTAATGTTTGCAACATTAACCAGTCAAATGTAATAAACATATGACTAAATCTAGACCTGTCTAAATCTATGTTGCAACAACTTGCAGTCGAAACCCAAGAGACTAAATGTGTTCTGACAGATCCTGTTTCAATTGACCTTCATATACTGCCACATAGCGATTTCCCACATCGTTGTGGAAACGGTTGCATGTTCTCCTAAGGCCACTAAAAAAAACTTGTTTTTCATCACCACGCGCATCTGCAAAAACGATTTTAGAAGATTTTCTTTTTTTTTGTTAAAATAAGATGAACCTCGATAGAAATTATGAAAAGTATATGTATTTGGTATCAAATTAAAGCTCCTCATGCAAGGGATGCTTTCAATGTATAAGCAGTATAAATCTGAAAACCCCACGTACGCAGACACCCTGGTTTTTACTGTATGTCTAAAGCCCATTTTATGACACTAAGCCATCTTTGATCCAGCAAAAAAAAAAAAAAAAAGAAGCGCCCTCATCATATTTTTCATGGCTTGGTGATGAGAATCAATTTTTTTTTTTTGAGTGGCTTAACCATTAGTCACATTTCCTGTTATACCAGGGATGGGTTATGATTAGGATGCTGAGTTGGTCGCTGATTACAGAGTAGATTCTGCTTCCAGGTCCTCAGCAGAATACAGGAAATTTAACAAAAGGTCAGAGTATTTTACGGTCCAGGGAAATGGAAACTAATTCACGTCACCAGAATCAACCTTAGATGTAGATCTTATGGAAGTGGATCTATTGCAGATTGAAACTATGCCTGATATGTGGAAAGGAATATTGAAAATGAATCTGCCAGACTATATCTAGGCCTAAATCTATGTCACAGCGATAAGCAGTCAAACATCATCTGTAGGCAGATGACTAAATCTATGTTGTGACGATTACCAGATGAATGTTGTAGACCTACATCTAAGTAACTGAATCTATGTTGCAACAATTATCAGTCAAATTCTCACAGGCATAGGATTGACTAAATCTAGAGGCCTATGACTAAATCTATGTTGTGACAATTACCAGTTGAATGTTGTAGACTTAAATCTATGTTGTGACAATTACCAGTCAAATATCATAGTCCTATGACTAAATCTAGGTCTATAACTAAATCTATGTTGCAACAATTACCAGTTGAATGTTGTAGACATATAACTATAGCTAATTCTAGGCCTATTAGGTCATAAATATTTGTTGCGGCAAATATGAGTCAACCACCCTAGACTTGAAATTAATTCTAGGCCCAAGTCTAAATCTATGTTATGATAATTACCAGTCGACCATCGTAGACCTTCGACTAATTCTAGGCCTGTGACTAAATCTATGCTGAGGCAATTATCATTTGACCATCGTAGTCCTAGGACTAATTCTAGGCCTATTGCTTAATCTAAGCTTATGACTTAATCCCTGTTACCACAATTACCAGTGGACGTAGACCTGGGACTAAATCTCTGTTATGACAATTACCCGTCCCGTGTCAGCTGCGATGAGGTGTTTAGGGTTCTTACATCAGCCGCTCCCCGGAGAACCCTCCCCTCCTCCTCAGCCCCTCCTGAGCTCCTCCTGAGCTGATTCTGGAGCAGCTCCGAGTAGCTCCCAGCAGTTCCGAGTAGCTCCGAACAGCTCCGAGCAGCTCCGAGCAGCTCCGAGTAGCTCCGAACAGCTCCGAGCAGCTCCGAGCAGCTCCGAGTAGCTCCGAACAGCTCCCAGCAGCTCCCAGCAGCTCCGAACAGCTCCCAGCAGCTCCCAGCAGCTCCGAGCAGCTCATCAGAGACTTGGCGGCCCACTCGGGCGATCCTTGTCTCGGCTTGTCTTGGCAGGCTGTCAGGTCTGTGCCTTGCGTATACAGGATCCGTGCGGTCACCGCACACGGCGCAAAATGTACGGGGAGAACCTCGGGCCAGGAACATGGATACGCAAGTCTAGGTGCACCTCAATCTGACTCGCTGGAATCCATTTATATTCACTTTTTTTTTTTTCTGTGTTAACATTTTGTCAGCTTTCTGAGTTCTCCCCTGGCAATATGTTGCTATGCAGATACCAGGAAAGTAACAGAAACCCAAATATAAATGTTCATGTAATACAGAATTGGGTCAGAATCAAGAGACTCTAGGGCATAGCACTACTCTACCCACAAAAGGATTGGGCACTCCGTCTCTGTGATTAAATATATCATGTTTACGTTTAGATATAGATATTACGGACTCCACATGTTTATCAGTGTCTGCCGCATTTAGAAGTTCAGCCTCACCTTACACAATTCACTCAGAACAGCTCACAGCTCACCACGCACCGACGTCTACGTGATTAGACATTATGAGGTTTACATTTAGTTATAGATATTACAGACTCTACATGTTTCTCAATATCTGCCGCATCTAGCAGCGTGGCCTCACCTTATACGAGTCACTGAGCAGCTCACACCGCATCATGCACTGACATCTCTGTGATGAGATATTATAAGGTTTACATTTAGATATACAGTAAAACCCCTCTTCCGGGACACCCCTCTTAAGGGGACACCCCGCTTTAGGGGACAATTTGCTCGGAACGGAAATTTTTCCCTCTATTAAGAGTTTATTTTAACCCCGCTTAAGGGGACACCCCGCTTAAGGGGACACCCCGCTTAAGGGGACACCCCGCTTTAGGGGACAGTTTTTCGGTACAGAAATGCTTAAAAACCCCGCTTAAGGGGACAGTTTGGGGGGGTCATCATATCAAAAACACTGAAAATCCAAGTTTATAGTGCCTGTTTGTACGGGACAGACAGCTGTCACAACCAGAATAATAGACTGAGCATTCCCGTGAGGGTCCGGGCGGCCGGAGTGTGTTTTTTCAAGGTAATAACAACATCTCTAGCGGCTCTGGGCGGGCGACTCTGAGTGGATATTAGTATGAGCGATTTTCGCACCTGCTGAAGGTGCCAGGTAAGAGGCCCGCTTACAGGTTAGCGGTGGGGGACACAGGGAGGGCTGGGGGCTTTGAAGGTACGGTATTCAGTGAGCCGTTGCGGCTCTGGGCGGCTCACGGTGAGTCTCTTATAGGGCTGCTGAATTCTCTCAGAAGTTACAGGGGGGGGGGGGGGGGGGCATTGAACAGGGGTGTAAAAAGGAGCAAATTTTACAAGGAATGCATATCCATCTTCAACCTCTTTTATCTATTTATTTTTATTTTTTTATATACATTTATATTAATTTTTATTCATTTATATTGTATAATTTATATTCATTTGCTTATTTATTAATAAACCTTTTAACCTAATAACCATCATTTCCTTCATTTATGTAGGTATTCTCTATTGTAAAACCACTGGCATCCTGAAAACCCCGCTTAAGGGGACACCCCGCTTAAGGGGACACTTGGCCCGGAACGGAGGGTGTCCCCTTAAGAGGGGTTTTACTGTAGATATTACAAACTCTATATGTGTATCATTATGTACCATGTCTCTCAGCGTGGCCTAACCTTACACGAGCCACTCAGAGCAGTTCACAACTCACCACGCACCAAGACTCTGTGATGAGATATTACGAGGTTTACATTTAGATATAGATATTACAGACTCTACATGTCTATCAGTATGTACCGGGTCTATCGGCTCAGCCTCACCTACACAAGTCACAGAGCAGCTCACCATACACTGACGTCTATGTGATGAGATATTACGAGGTTTACATTTAGATATAGATATTACAGACTCTACATGTCTATATCAGTATGTACCCGTCTATCGGCTCAGCCTCACCTACACGAGTCACTCACAGAGCCGCTCACCATGCACCGACGTCTATGTGATGAGATATTATGAGGTTTACATTTAGATATAGATATTACAAACTCTATATGTCTATCAGTATGTACCATGTCTCACAGGGTGGCCTCACCTTACACGAGCCACTCAGAGCAGTTCACAACTCCCCACACATCAATGTCTATGTGATGAGATATTATGAGGTTTACATTTAGATATAGATATTACAGACTCTATATGTGTATCAGTATGTACTGGGTGTATCGGCTCAGCCTCACCTTACAGGAGTCACTCACTGAGCAGCGCATCACGCACTGACATCTCTGTGATGAGATATTATGAGGTTTACATGTAGATATAGATATTACACACTCTACATGTGTATCAGTATGTACCGGGTCTATCGGCTCAGCCTCACCTTACACGAGTCACTCACAGAGCCGCTCACCATGCACCGACGCCTCTGTAATTAGCCTCTTTTTATCTGAGCAGCTCGCCTCTTTTGTCCCGCCTCGACACAATCCTCAGAAGACTCCCGCAGCCTTTTCATTTAGCCCTCAGCTCTCAGCTCTCAGCCCTGCCCTGCCCTCCCTGGAGCAGCCCGGAGCAGCTCGCAGACACGGAGCTGGCAGCGGGCAGCGGGCCATGGCATAGACCTGCTCAAGTCTTTGATTATAAACATTCATTAAATGAATTAAATTCAGCCAAAGTAGGATTAAGTACATAACAGTATGCAACCCTCCCCAGACTGGCCCAGGGGTCTGTGTCCAGAGGCTGAGGTGGAGTGTAGAGGGAGGTGTAAGGGAGGCTGAGGTGTCTTTGATTATGAACATTCATCAAATGATTAAACACAATCAGAATACAGTTCATTATAGTATGTATCCTTCTCTGACTGGCCCATGAATCTGTCCCTGTATCACAGCGAGGAGGGTAGCTACAGGATGCAGGGACTGGAGTCAGTCTGGGGCTGGCACTGTGAGGCTTGGCGCTGTGAGGCAGCAGGGCGCTTTGATCTCTCCCCGCTCTTCTCGCCGCGTGGCTTTCTTACCTAAGGCCAGGTTCGGATCTAAAGCTTCCTCAGGAATCCTGGGTCTCCTAATCTCAGCGGTGACGTCATAGATGACATTGGGCGAGCAGTGACGTCACCACCGACGTGTAGAGAGCCGTGACGTCACAAAGACGAGGTGGAGTGAGCGGTGACGTGGAAGGACCAGTGACGTCACAGAAATGATGTGGAGTGAGCGGTGACGTCACCTTGACGTCACCGAGATGACGTTGAGTGAGTGGTGACGTCACAGATGAGATGGAGTGAGCGGTGACGTCACACAGATGAGGTAGAGTGAGTGGTGACGTCACACAGATGACGTGGAGTGAGTGGTGACGTCACACAGATGACGTGGTTTGAGCGGTGACGTCACACAGATGACGTGGTTTGAGCGGTGACGTCACACAGATGACGTGGTGTGAGCGGTGACGTCGCACAGATGACGTGTGAGCGGTGACGTCACACAGATGACGTCGTCTGACGTCACACAGATGAATGTTTTTCAGATTCGCATAGATGCAACACAAACGAGTGCGATGTGCATTAACCTTGTTTATGAAGCGGGATCGTGTGTAGGTCGGTGGTCATCATCAGAATCGTGATAACTGATCGAGGGAGACCTTTATACACCGAGCGAAAGGTGGGCCGCTGTGGTTACTGGAGGACATTTATAGATATATAATGTATATAATGTATAATAAGTAGTATTAGTACCCGTGTGAACTGTGGGCTGCTGTGGTCACTGGAGAACATATATATATATAATGTATAATAAAGTAGTGCCGACATACTCAATTCACGTGCCGTAAATTCCCCACGTATACCTGTATGGACTGTGGGGGATATGTCAGTATACTCTGTGGGTGGCTGTGCTCACTGTGCTCACATGTATAGATGTGTATATACAGTATACTCTGTGGGTGGCTGTGCTCACTGTGCCCACATGTATAGATGTGTATATACAGTATACTCTGTGGGTGGCTGTGCTCACTGTGCTCACATGTATAGATGTGTATATACTGTATACTCTGTGGGTGGCTGTGCTCACTGTGCTCACATGTATAGATGTGTATATACAGTATACTCTGTGGGTGGCTGTGCTCACTGTGCTCACATGTATAGATGTGTATATACTGTATACTCTGTGGGTGGCTGTGCTCACATGTATAGATGTGTATATACTGTATACTCTGTGGGTGGCTGTGCTCACATGTATAGATGTGTATATACTGTATACTCTGTGGGTGGCTGTGCTCACATGTATAGATGTGTATATACTGTATACTCTGTGGGTGGCTGTGCTCACTGTGCTCACATGTATAGATGTGTATATACAGTATACTCTGTGGGTGGCTGTGCTCACATGTATAGATGTGTATATACAGTATACTCTGTGGGTGGCTGTGCTCACTGTGCTCACATGTATAGATGTGTATATACAGTATACTCTGTGGGTGGCTGTGCTCACTGTGCTCACATGTATAGATGTGTATATACAGTATACTCTGTGGGTGGCTGTGTTCACTGTACTCACATGTATAGATGTGTATATACTGTATACTCTGTGGGTGGCTGTGCTCACATGTATAGATGTGTATATACTGTATACTCTGTGGGTGGCTGTGCTCACATGTATAGATGTGTATATACAGTATACTCTGTGGGTGGCTGTGCTCACTGTGGTCACATTTATAGATATATCTGAACGTTCATTGATCTGGTCGTCAAACAGTACTTACCAGACGGCCAGGTGTGACTGTCGTATTGACACAGTGTGCAGTAATAGTCTGCATGGCCCGCTGTTATATAGTCACTGTGTGGTGTGTGTGTGTGTGTGGCAGGCGGTCGTCCATATTAAAACACAGGAGGGCAGAGAGAACGGGTTCTCAGTCACACATAATAACTTCATTCATGTAGCACATGTATAATATACAGGGAGGGCAGTTTTCTACCTTTTCATGGAAATCCTTGTTTTCATTTACAATTATCGCTCAGAGGGGATCTTCCACCGTGGCGATTCAGCCAGCATCCATCTGGGGCCCGTTTAATAATCTAGGCTCATACATAACGACCCTTCCCTGAACCTCATACAAGGTTTATCGTTTAACCATTTTTAAGTTCGTTCGCTAAGACCGCTTTAGCCGTGTTGAATAAAGTTGGCCCACATCGTCCCTGACTCTTCCTGGCGTACACAATCCCTAAGACACAGCCCGACCCTGCCAGAAAACAGGACAGAATCGTGCTGGTGGAATGAGCATTAAGAGGGGGCGTCCACCAACCACGACAAGGCTACGACAATGGCTTTCCGACAAGGTCCACGACAGCTCTACGATTGGAAGCCTTGTCGTAGCCTTGTCGTGGTTGGTGGAACCTAGTTCCCGACAAGAGGCTACGACACGGCCACGACAGGCTGCGACTGGAAGCTTGTCGGGGGCCTGTCGGAGGCCCTCCGACAAGGCCACGACAATATCGAACATGTTCGATTTTTGCTACGACTGGACCTTTGTCGTGGAGTGTTGTGGTTTCCTCGATATCACTGTCGTAGTGTGTCGGAACCATGGGCGCCTTTTTTACGGAAACCGGCAATGTCTACGACACGCCCCGACACCGCTGTCCCGCTTGTCGTGGTTGGTGGACGCACCCTCTAACTCTAGGGTTGTACCAAAGATGGGAGGGATTTAATTAACTCTGCCCTCTTTGGTGGTAGTTGAGTCCGCGGACCAGTCATAAGGAGTGTGTGTGGCGCCTCTGGTGCCGTGTAAACAGATGTAAACAGATGTAAACAGATGTAAACAGGTTACACGAGTGTGTATAAAGTAGAGGGTTATTAACGAGGGTCTGGTACGACCCTGTCCCTCACCCCGCCATCATCACCCCGACATCCCCCAGACACTGACTGGGTTAGCCGGGACGCCCCCGAGACCCGCCGTACACCGTATCCCGTACACCGTACACCGTACACCGCCCGCCCACCCTACACCCTACACCCTACACCCTACACCGCCCTGTCACCCACTTAACCCTCCACACAACACGGGGTCACCACGCCGCCCGCCGTCCGCCATCCGCCGCCCCCCCGCCCGCCGCCCGCCGCCCGCCGCCCGCCCCCCGCCCGCCGCCCGCCGCCCGCCCCTCATCCCCCGGGATCTAGAGTTGACCTCCTGCTCCACCACCCCGTGACCGCCCCGAGTGACCTGTCACACCCTACCACCCCTCTGTGTGTGGAGATGAGGGGGATCGGCCTCTAGCCTCCAGCTACCACCACTCAACACCATATGTTCCCCTACCAGTACTGTGAGCCTACCAGTACTGTGAGCCTACCGGTACTTTAAGCCTACCGGTACTGTGAGCCTACCCATACTGTGAACCTACCGGTACTGTGAGCCTACCAGTACTGTGAGCCTACCGGTACCATGAGCCTACCGGTACTCTGAGCCTACCGGTACCCTGAGCCTACCGGTACTCTGAGCCTACCGATACTCTGAGCCTACCGGTACTTTAAGCCTACCGGTACTCTGAGCCTACCGGTACCGTGGGCCTACCGGTACCGTGGGCCTATCGGTACCATGAGTCTATTGGTACCATGAGCCTACCGGTACCCTGAGACTACCGGTACTCTGAGCCTACCGGTACTCTGAGCCTACCGGTACTTTGAGCCTACCGGTACTGTGAGCCTACCGGTACTGTGGGCCTACTGGTACTGTGAGCCTACCAGTACTGTGAGCCTACCACCCCTCACCTGCCCACCTCCCACCCTTCACCCTTCCCCACGTTTCACCTGGCTTGCTCTTACCTCCCACACTTCCCCCTTCACCTCATACCTCCACCCTTCACCCTTCACCTTGCCTGGTCTCACCCCACACACCTCACACACTGCCCCTTCACCTGCCACCCTTCACCTGGCCTGCTCTCACCTCACACACCTCACACACTGCCCCTTCACCTGCCACCCTTCACCCTGCCTGCTCTCACCCCACACACCTCACACGCTGCCCCTTCACCTGCCACCCTTCACCCTGCCTGCTCTCACCCCACACACCTCACACACTGCCCCTTCACCTGCCACCCTTCACCCTGCCTGCTCTCACCTCACACACCTCACACGCTGCCCCTTCACCTGCCACCCTTCACCCTGCCTGCTCTCACCCCACACACCTCACACACTGCCCCTTCACCTGCCACCCTTCACCCTGCCTGCTCTCACCCCACACACCTCACACACTGCCCCTTCACCTGCCACCCTTCACCCTGCCTGCTCTCACCCCACACACCTCACACGCTGCCCCTTCACCTGCCACCCTTCACCCTGCCTGCTCTCACCCCACACACCTCACACACTGCCCCTTCACCTGCCACCCTTCACCCTGCCTGCTCTCAGCCCACACACCTCACACACTGCCCCTTCACCTGCCACCCTTCACCCTGCCTGCTCTCACCTCACACACCTCCCACCCTTCACCCTTCACCTCATACCTCCACCCTTCACCCTGCCTGCTCTCACCTCACACACTCCCCCTGTGGCATTGCGGGCGGAGACGAGTTGACAGCTGAATACGTCCTCCTCCATCTCCACCACACCACATCCGGCCCTCTAGTTATGGCGGCAACTCGTTAGAGTGTCATGTGTGAAGTCAGGATGTGTCAAGGTAACAGTGAGGGACGGAGAATGGACTGAGACCGGTCCACTTCTACACACACCATTCAGAATCCACATCACGTCTGGCCCTCTAGTCATGGCGGCAACTCGTTAGTGTGTCATGTGTGAAGTCAGGATGTGTCAAGGTAACAGTGAGGCAAGGAGAATGGACTGAGTCAGACCTGGGACCTGTTTCAGTAGTCTCGTGACATTAGGTCTAGACAGACATCAACAGCGGCACCAACAGTGCAAGCAACAGCGGAAAAAGACTAGCAAATATCAGAAGATCGAAGTGCCCAATCTTCTTCATATTTGGAACGATTATAGGTTATATGTATCTCCTACTCATTTTAAAGTGTCATTGCTTAATTGTTACGAGAAGTGAGTAAAACTCCGTGTGTCATCGATTGCAATCTGGTGATCTGTCTGTATGGTGTCACAGACCCTATCTAGACATGTCACGAAACTACTGAAACATGTCCCAGGTCCACTTCTACACACACCATTCAGAATCCACACTACAGACGGGCACTGGTTTGAGATTTACACGGTATCAATATCAGGAAGCCAAATATTCAATAAATTACGGGCATCCTTAACTCGCGGTTTATGATAATATTGTATCTTCTCAGCATTATTGTCACTTCTCAGCCTTGTTTTTATCATTTAAATATATGATTGTATAATGGTGTTGTTGTCTTTTTCTATTATATATATAAAAGTGAATAGAGACTTCCGAAAACCAACCTTGGTCTTCATATTGTTTTCAAGGAGCATAGACTAGAATATTATGTATACTTCGTGTTTCTAAAACCCTGAATTAAAACATCATAGGTCAGATTCTGCTGCTGCGAGGCAGTATAAATCGTGAACGTTTAAATATATCGCCGTGTGGGTTCAGGCAGTTAAGACTGAGAACTGTTCACGCCGTGATGTTACGCGTTAAGTTGAGCAATGTGTTAGTTCTCTCATTCACAGCTGTCACACAGTCTCACTAATCCCCTGGTGATTATAACCCTGCTGACTTACCCTATACCTCACAGACCCCTCCTCTCTCACTGTATATCTCACACACTCCTCTCACGGGGTTAGGAGGCAGGGAGAGGGGTAGATTTGCTCAAGTCTTTGATTATGAACATTCATTAAATGATTAATCACAATAAGAATAAAGTTCATTATACTATGTGTCCTTCTCTCACTGGCCAAGTCTTTGATTATGAACATTCGTTAAATGATTAAACACAATCAGAATAAAGTTCATTATAGTATGTATCCTTCTCTGACTGGCCCATGAATCTAAACGAGGAGGGTAGCCATAGGATGCAGGGACTGGGGCCAGTCTCCTGTATCCCAGTGAGGAGGGTAGCCATAGGATGCAGGGACTGGAGCCAGTCTCTTGTATGCCAGCGAGGAGGGTAGCCACAGGATGCAGGGACTGGAGCCAGTATCCCAGAGAGGAGGGTAGCCATAGGATGCAGGGACTGGAGCCAGTCTCCTGTATCCCAGCGAAGAGAGTAGACATAGGATACAGGGACTGGAGCCAGTCTCTTGTATCCCAGCGAAGAGAGTAGCCATAGGATGCAGGGACTGGAGCCAGTCTCTTGTATGCCAGTGAGGAGGGTAGCCATAGGATGCAGGGACTGGAGCCAGTCTCCTGTATCCCAGTGAGGAGGGTAGCCATGGGATGCAGGGACTGGAGCCAGTCTCCTGTATCCTAGCGAGTAGGGTAGCCATAGGATACAGGGACTGGAGTCAGTATCACAGTGAGGAGGGTAGCCGTAGGATGCAGGGACTTGAGCCAGTCTCTTGTATGCCAGCGAAGAGAGTAGACATAGGATGCAGGGACTGGAGCTGGTCTCCTGTATCCTGTATCCCAGTGAGGAGGGTAGCCGTAGGATGCAGGGACTGGAGCCAGTCTCCTGTATCCCAGTAAGGAGGGTAGCCATGGGATGCAGAGACTGGAGCCAGTCTCCTGTATGCCATAGGTAGCCATAGGATGCAGGGACTGGGGCCAGTCTCCTGTATCCCAGTGAGGAGGGTAGCCATAGGATGCAGGGACTGGAGCCAGTCTCCTGTATGCCAACGAGGAGGGTAGCCATAGGATGCAGGGACTGGAGCCAGTCTCCCGGGAGACACTCAGGGATGTGATGAGGTAACTCGCACTCCGTGTAGACGGCCGGGGCGGGGTGGAGCAGTCTAATTAGATCTGTGGTTGATAGACGGGGCCTGGACAGACCCTGGAGTAGACCACACCCTGGAGGAGGGGGGAGGAGGGAGAGAGGGAGCTGTCAGCGCCAGACGTAAGGGCAACGCCGTATGCAATCTCAGGAGGCGTCACTAAGCGTCACAAGGCGCCGCATTACAATCTCAGGGGGCATCATGGGCAGGGCTCTAACCAGAATCCCCCAGCCCCACGAGGCGTCAGTAAGCGTCACGAGGCGTCAGTAAAGCGCCACGAGGCGTCACTAAGCGTCACGAGGCGCCTGTACGTGCCACGAGGTGAGACGCCACATACAATCTCAGGAGGAGTCTTTGCAGAATCTCTCATGCCCTCCAGGCGTCACTAAGCGTCACTAAGCGCCATGACGTGCCGCAATATAACATCAGCAGTCGTCATGGGCAAGGCTTTAAACAGAACCCCTCACCTCCACCAGACATCACTTAGCGCCAGTAAGCGCCACGAGGCGTCAGTAAGCGCCACTAAGGACCACGAGGCGTCACGAGGCGCCGCATACAATCTCAGGAAGCGTCATGGTAGGGCTCTAACCAGAACCCACCCTGCCCTGGCCCTTTGAGGCGATCAGGCGTCACTAAGCGTCATGTCTTTAAGCTTCATGAGGCTTCACTAAGCATCATGAGGCCTGACTGCGCACCACATAGCAACATGGCCAGTCACTTGCCTCCCACCTCACCTCCCTGACCCCTCATCACCCCCCCCCCCCCCTCCCCATCCTCCAGCACCATGAGGCGTCAACAAGCGTCACAAGGCGTCAACAGGCACTGCATCGCAATCTCAGCATTCAGGGTTCTTTACCGCCATCCCCCCCCCCCCCACACACACACACACATACCATCAGCTGTCCTGTACTAATTGTAACTCAAACACGGGAATTGATTGTCGCTGTAATCAGACATGCGCAGTGCATGCGGTGCAGGTCGACGCATGCTCACTCACACCCCTCAGGCCTACAGTACCGTGTGTTTTAGATTTTACAGATTAGAGATGGGCGATATAAGACACATGCTGATATTTTATACACGGAGATAAATAGAGATACAAATAAAGTTTATGTTAATTATACATGGAGGTAAACAGAGACTCAAATAGAGTTTACAGATAAAAGACACACGCTGATATTTTATATACAGAGGTAAACAGAGATACAAATAAAGTTTACAGTTTAAAGACACGCTGATATTTTATATGGAGTTAAACAGAGATACAAATAAAGTTTACAGATAAAAGACACACGCTGATATTTTATACACAGAGATTAATAGAGTTTACTGATTACAGATGGGCGGTAAAAGACACACGCTGATATTTTATACACGGAGATTAATAGAGTTTACAGATTACAGATGGGCGATAAAAGACACACGCTGATATTTTATACACAGAGATTAATAGAGTTTACAGATTACAGATGGGCGATAAAAGACACAAGCTGATATTTTATACACGGAGATTAATAGAGTTTACAGATTACAGATGGGCGATAAATGACACAAGCTGATATTTTATACACGGAGATTAATAGAGTTTACAGATTACAGATGGGCGATAAATGACACAAGCTGATATTTTATACACGGACGTATCAGAGATACAAATAGAGTTTACAGATGGGCGGTAAAAGGGAGACACTGATATTTTATACACGGAGATTAATAGAGTTTACAGATTACAGATGGGCGGTAAAAGACATACGCTGATATTTTATACACGGAGATTAATAGAGTTTACTGATTAGAAATGGGCGATAATAGACACAAGCTGCAGTTTTATGCACGGACGTAAACAGAGATACAAATAGAGTTTACCGATTACAGACGGGCGATAAAAGGGGAACACGTCACAGATGACGAGGTTAATGAGCACGTTGTCCTCACGGCACCAGCTCAGGTTTCATGTGAGCGATAATGAGCGTTTTATCATGCTGTGAGCTATGCCAGTCCACCGCGCACGCGCAACGCCCACTGCATCATGGGAACGCTGTCAGCGCCGCCTGGAGTCTGCAGATCTCATACATAGACTTGCACAAGTCTTTGATTCATTAAGAAATCAAACTACTGTATGCGACGTTGAAATCATATTTTTGTATGGAAGAACGATCGTATATCAAATACAAATGCTCTAATGAAAAAAAAAATGGCGGGGTAACTCAGTTGGGGTGCTGGGCTGTGGTTCGAGACCCAGCCGTGCCGCTGTGATTCCTGCCTGTCTGTCATCCTCATAACTTCGATCTTACGGTGATATAACCATGCTTGTTACTCTTACGTAAAACACCATGAGCCATCCTCCCCTCTCCCCTCCCTCACCACTCCCCATTTACCCCACCTTTACCAGAGGAAGTCTGCGTATTGCGCTGCAGATGGATTTCTTACTGAATGTTAACAATGAGGAGACCTGGGCTCCCGTTTAATAATCTAGAATCGGACCCTTTTCTGTACCTCGTACAAGGTTTATCATGTGATGATATTTAAGTATGTTCGCTAAGGCAGTCTTAGCCATCCATAAGGTTGTCCATAAGTGTCGAATATAGTTGACCCACATGGTCCCTGGGTCTCTATGGCATGCAGAAAAAGGTCTACATATAGGATCCTATATTATTAAACGGGCCCCTGAGCATGTATAGGGTGATCTAGATGTATGTGAGGCAGCGCCCTCATTCACAGTCACACCCCTCACACCCCACACACCCCTCACACCCAACAGACCCCACACACACCCCTCACACACCCCTCACACACCCCTCACACACACCTCACACACACCTCACACACACCTCACACACCTCACACCCCTCACACACACCTCACACACCCCTCACACCCCTCACACACCCCTCACACACACCTCACACACACCTCACACCCCTCACACATCCCTCACACACACCTCACACCCCTCACACCCCTCACACCCCACACACCCCTCACACACCCCTCACACCCCTCACACCCCACACACACTCCTCACACACTCCCCACACACACACCCCTCACACACACCTCACACCCCTCACACACACCTCACACCCCTCACACACCCCTCACACACCCCTCACACCCCTCACACCCCTCACACACCCCTCACACCCCTCACACCCCTCACACACCCCTCACACCCCTCACACAGACACCACCATGTAGAGACATGAGCATGTCTAACTGTGTGAGGGTGATCTAGATGTATGTCAGAGAGTGAGGCAGATCGCCGCACACCCCTCACACTCACCCCACCACACATAGACCCCACGCACCCCTCACACAGACACCACACACAGACCGGGACGTGTACGGGCGGCGGGCCGGAAGTGAGGTGCAGCCCGCCGGCAGGAGCAGCGCGCGGCGGTGTGTGGCAGTGACGGGTGTTTGGATCTCAGTGCGTGCTGTTCGGGTAGCGGAGTGGTGACGCTAATAGCGGACTGGTGGACCAGTGACAAGGGGCTGCCGTGACGCTTATAGCAGCTTACAGCGGGCTGGTGGCGCTTATAACGGTCTGGTGACGCTTACAGCGGGCTGTTGGCGGACTGGAGCTGTTGTGACGCTTATAACGGGCTGGTGGTAGACTGGAGCTGCCCTGACGCTTACAGCGGGCTGGTGGTAGACTGGAGCTGCCCTGACGCTTATAGCGGGCTGGTGACGCTTATAACGGTCCGGTGACGCTTATAACGGGCTGGTGGTAGACTGGAGCTGCCCTGACGCTTAGAGCGGGCTGGTGTTTGAGTAGCGCCGGGATCCAGGCCTCTCGCGCCCGCCGCACGGTGTACGCTCAGTGCGGTGTGTCTGACCGCTCCTCCAGAGACCCTCAGACCGTGGAGGGGTGGGTCAGAGCCTCCAGACAGCCTCCAGACGGCCTCCAGGGACCCGCACACCTCCAGTCAGAGAGAGAGAGAGAGAGCTACCACTCGACAGCCGGCTCCGCTCCTCCAGTGAGAGAGACCTCCACCTCCTGTGTTTAAACTGTGCACACTCCACGTGCCGCACTCCACGGTGCCGCCAGCTCTCACTGTGTTACAGCCGTACACTGCCTGTGGTCCCTCCAGGGTGGTCCGTCTGACCCACAGGAGGAGGCACGGTCACTGGAGGGAGTACAGACGGCACTGGGCGTACCTCAAATACAAGCAGTCAGTTGTGAGGACTGGGCGTACCTCAGAAGCCGTCAGTCGGTCGTGGTTAGGACTTGGTGGACCTGGAAAGCCGTCAGTCGGTCCTGAGGAGGACTGGGCGTACCTAAGAAGCCGTCAGTTGGTTGTGGTGAGGACTGGGCGTACCTGAGAAGCCGTCAGTCGGTCGTTGTGAGGACTGGGCATACCTGAGAAGCCGTCAGTCGGCCATTGTGAGGACTGGGCATACCTGAGAAGCCATCAGTCGGTCATTGTGAGGACTGGGCGTACCTGAGAAGCCGTCATTTGTTTCTCAAGAAGACTGGGCATACCTAAGAAGCCGTCAGTCGGTCATTGTGAGGACTGGGCTTACCTGAGAAGCCGTCAGTCGGTCATTGCGAGGACTGGGCGTACCTGAGAAGCCGTCAGTCGGGCGTGAGGACTGGGCATACCTGAGAAGCCGTCAGTCGGTCATTGTGAGGACTGGGTGTACCTGAGAAGCTGTCAGTCAGTCATTGTGAGGATTGGGCGTACCTGAAAAGCCATCAGTTGGTCGTGAGGAGCACTGGGCGTACCTGAGACCCAATCAGTCGCACTGGGCAGACCTGGGTCAGCAGGGAGCAGCGGCCAGACAGACACAACCCAGTGTGGTAGCAGGGGAGTCCAGTGAACACAGCTGGCACACGGCCGAGCCGTTTACACCATATTGATCCCAGTTATTGACCAGTACAACGCACCGCCCACTCTGTACCACCTCCTCACCTGTCTCCAGTGACCCGTGACCGGCCCTTCACGGCTGAGTGGTCACACGGCCCGGGGTCATATCTCCCGGCACCGTCCCCGACACCGTCCCCGGCGCCCTCCGCCCGCCGCGCCGTCAACACGCCGCCCCGCGCCCCGTCCTGCCCGGAGAGTGCAGGGTCTGTGCTGGGAGAGTGCAGAGTGTGCTGGGAGAGTGCAGAGTGTGCTGGGAGAGTGCAGGATCTGTGCTGTGAGAGGTGGGGTGTAGAGTGGAGGAGCCGTCAGGCGGTGCACACTGTGCCTGTATGTACGTGAGAGTTGGGAGGAGGTTGAGAGCCCTCCTGTGGGCTGCACACTGTGCCTGTATGTACGTGAGAGCGGGGAGAAGGTAAAGTGATAAAAATACGTGCACCACGAGCACGCGCCCACGCATGCGCACCTGGCACTGGTCGGGCACGTGGAGGAGCTTCACTCCGGGCTTCACTCCGGGCTTCACTCCCACTCCCCCTCCCCCTTCTCCTGCTCCTCCTCCTCCTGCTGTTGCTGCTGCTGCTCCAGGGTTCGCCTGGAGAGAGAGATCTGAGCATCCACACGAGGCACCTCTCACTGAGCCACCCCTCCCCGTCCTCCAGTGTGTTGTAGAGTCTGTGTGTGTGACGGGAGAGAGCCACCGAGTCTGTGAGGAGTCTGTCAGGTCTGCAACCAGTCTGTGAAGTCTACAGTAAGTCTGTGAAGTCCACACTCAGTCTGTGAAGTCTACAGTCAGTCTATGAAGTCTACACTCAGTCTGTGAAGTCTACACTCAGTCTGTGAAGTCTACACTCAGTCTGTGAAGTCTACAGTCAGTCTGTGAAGTCTACACTCAGTCTGTGAAGTCTACACTCAGTCTGTGAAGTCTACACTCAGTCTGTGAAGTCTACACTCAGTCTGTGAAGTCTACAGTCAGTCTGTGAAGTCTACACTCAGTCTGTGAAGTCTACACTCAGTCTGTGAAGTCTACACTCAGTCTGTGAAGTCTACACTCAGTCTGTGAAGTCTACACTCAGTCTGTGAAGTCTACACTCAGTCTGTGAAGTCTACAGTCAGTCTGTGAAGTCTACACTCAGTCTGTGAAGTCTACACTCAGTCTGTGAAGTCTACAGTCAGTCTGTGAAGTCTACACTCAGTCTGTGAAGTCTACAACCAGTCTATGAAGTCTACACTCAGTCTGTGAAGTCTACAGTTATACAGCCAGTCTGCGTTCTGTTACTAGTGTGATCTGCAGTGTTTTGTGTGGTACACGATCCAGGAGTCTATCAGAGGCCTACAGTCAGAGAGGGGATCCACGAATCTACCTGTAAGAGGCCTACAGTCACAGGGAGGTGTGTCTGTGAGTGAGAGAGAGCTGGTAGTGTCTGTCTGCTACACGAGGGGTCCGCTGAGTCTACCACACCTGCACATCTCCAGTGTCTGTCTACTCCAGGGTCAGTCTACAGGAGGGCTACAAGCAGTCCCTGTCCTGTCACTACACAGTACGAGACGGGTCTGTGTGTGTGTCTATGTATGTGTGACAGCACGCCGTGTCTCTGTGGTGTAGGAGCCTGTCAAGGGCCGCTCCACTGTCTGCTCTCTGAGAGTGTGTTGTGACTGGGATCCACCAGGGGTCTCTGCTGCCTTCTGTCAGCTCCCCCGCCCGCCCCTGCCCGCCCCTGCCCGCCCCTGCCCGCTCATCTCTCAGCTGCCGGCCTAGACGCCCGCCCCTACCCGCTGATGTCAACATAGAGATGCACATACGACGATGAGAAGGAGGTCTGGTTAGTCGTGTTCGCCTCTCTGCTCCACACCACACCACACCACACCACACTGCCTGCATACCAGCACGGATTTACCACAGTGGCCGCCGGATTATTGGATTACGGGTCAATCAGAGGACCATGGATTAGGCTAAATCCTCCTCACGAGGTGTTTGTTTTTCAACAGGCGCGGGTCATCACAGAAAGCGGCGATAACGACCTATTGTCCCGTGTCCGGGCTCTGATCGGCTGAGAGGATTACTGCCCTCCCGGGCTTACTGACAGGTCACAGTGTACGCCGCCATCTCCATCACACCACCGGGATCACCTCAATCTCCACCACAACGCCTGGGATATAACCCAGCATGGCGGTACCCCGGCCGGGGCCCTACCCGTGTGGCCGCCCTATGATGGCCGCCATACCCCGGTAGTACCCCGCCTCCTGTGTGAGGGGTGTGTGTATGTGTGGGAGTGTAGTCCGTGGATTACGGTGGATTACGGGGCAGCATGGTGCCGTCACGGGAGTACGGCGGGGCGCAGTACGCGGAGGCGGGCGGCGGTGTGTGCGGGGTGACCGGGGTGAGACGGAGACCCCGGCGCGAGGTACGCGACGCCGCCACGCGCTACCTGCTCAAGATGACCTACTCGTGTCTGTGCTACAGCTGGAGGGCGCGCTCCACCACCGACATAGACCTCATGGTACGCACTTAACCCCATTACTATATCCCCATAGACCTCATGGTACGCACTTAACCCCATTACTATATCCCCATAGACCTCATGGTATGCACTTTAACCCCATTACTATTTCCCCATAGACTTCATGGTACGCACTTTAACCCCATTACTATTTCCCCATAGACCTCATGGTACGCACTTAACCCCATTACTATTTCCCCATAGACCTCATGGTACGCACTTTAACCCCATTACTATATCCCCATAGACCTCATGGTACGCACTTAACCCCATCACTATATCCCCATAGACCTCATGGTACGCACTTTAACCCCATTACTATTTCCCCATAGACCTCATGGTACGCACTTAACCCCATTGCTATATCCCCATAGACCTCATGGTACACACTTTAACCCATTATGTTTTCCCCATCACCCCATTACTATTTCCCCATAGACCTCATGGTACGCACTTTAACCTGTTATGGTTCCCATCACCCCATTACTATTTCCCCATAGACCTCATGGTATGCACATTAACCCGTTATCTTTCCCCATCACCCCATTATCTTTCCCCATAGACCTCATGGTACATACTTCACCCCATTACTGATTCCCCATAGACCTCATGGTATGCACTTTACCCCATTACTATATCTCCATCAGCCCATTCCTATTTCCCCATAGACCTCATGGTATGCACTTTAACCCATTATGTTTCCCTATCACCCCATTACTATTTCCCCATAGATCTCATGGTACACACTTTAACCAGTTATGTTTGCCCACAGACCTCATGGTATGCACTTCAACCCATTACTATTTCCCCATAGATCTCATTTTAGTACTTTACCCCATTACTATTTCCCCATAGATCTCATTTTAGTACTTTACCCCATTACTATTTCCCCATAGATTTCATGGTACGCACTTCTGACCATTACCATTCCCCCATTGACCTCATGGGAGGCACTCCACCCCTTTACCCGCTCCCCTACCCCCACTTCCCTCTTACACCTAACTTGACCCTGGTGTCTTCAGAAAGGACATCCGACCTGTGACCCTGTTTTTCTTCCATTTTGTTTTTAATGCTACAACGGAGCCCTGTTCTTGGGAACAGGTTCCCGTAGAATATCTTTAGATTGGCGGCATTTCCCTCTCTATGTTGGGGAACTAGATTGGGGAATCGTTAGTTCTCCATGGAGGAGAAAAGGTATCATTTCACCAGTCGCTAAGGCTATTCCTACGTTTCATAAAGGGGCCATCTATAAAGTACGTACGCACTGAGGAGGGTGGGGGGGGGGGGGGGGTGGGATAAAAAAACTTCGGAAATTGTACGTATGCCCCTTCTTTGTTCTATTGCGTACATAATCAGGAGGGTGGGGGGTTAAACATTTCAGAAATTCTGCGTACGTTCTTTATGGATGGCCACATCCTGAGTTAAGATTTAGATAAAAATATATAAAAGAAAAAAGGTAATTTATATTTGGAACAGGTGCAGGAAAAGAACTCCGTGTGTTATTAAAATACTGGAGTACATGAAGGTCGCTGGAGTGGTTGATAATGAGAGCTGTGTTTTATAAGTCGTAGTTTTACACGGAGACAGAATCCCACATACTTCTCACAGAGGCCATTACCTAAAATACACCCACGCATTCCTACCAACAACTGATCATTACTAAAACAACCGCACCAATTAGCCACTAATCAGCAATTATTTCTCATCTATGTGGGAAAAACTGCCAATTTCTGGACTTATAATAATAGGCCTTTCTGTGGACTCGGCATTAAAAGTGGACAGATACTGGTTACGAGGTGCGGCGGTGGTGTGAGGTAGAGCCAAGTCCTGGCCGTGACGCTTGTGAGGCTGGGTATTTAACGTACATGCTTATTGTACTGGACAGCTATCTCTACTCTTATCGTATACATGCCATATACATATATGTTATCTTATAACTGCTTCTGGTATCTGAGATACTGCTGTCTGGGGTGGGGAGTTAGCTCGGTGGTTAAGGCACTGGACTTGTAACCCCAAGGTTGCAGTGGAAGATCTTACTTTTGTAAGAACCGTTTCTTTGATAATAATTTTTTAAAAAAGAAAAAAAAGGTTGTGGGACTTTGTGGGTTTGAGTCCCGCTGCAGCCACTCTTCTGATTCTCCTTCACCCCCAGTAGTGGTAGACTTACTGCTATATCAAAGACCAGTCCTTCTCATACCATGTCTGTGTGATGTGGTGTACAGCCACCTTTCTCCTTCATCCCCACCAGTGGTAGACTTGCTGTTATATCAAAGGCCAGTCCATCTTACACCATGTCTGTGTGGTGTGGTGCACAGCCACCTTTCTCCTTCACCCCCAGCAGTGGTAGATTTACTGCTATATCAAAGGCCAGTCCTTCTCATACCATGTCTATGTGGTGTGGTGTGCAGCCACCTTTCTCCTTCATCTCCAGAAGTGGTATATCTATATGGTGTGGGAAGTAAAAGAACTCGGTAAATGTGTAGGAATGAGATTTCTACCTAAATTCATCTCATAGATTCGATCACCACCCTTGTGGTGTGAAAGAACCATGAAAAAGTCTGTTAAGGACCTAAAGTGGTTAAATGGACGTTAAATCAAACCAAACAAACAAACAATACTGTTGTCCGAGTAGATAGAATAAAATAAATTTTTAAAGGTGGATTGGAAAAAAGTCCAGCTAGATTTAGGGTTGGGGTCAGAGATACAGTTAGGGTCAGAGTTAGGGCTAAGGATAGGGTTAGGGACAGGGTTAGGGATAAGGATAAGGTTAGGGATAGGATTTTCTGTTGGTTTTCTTTCCCCTAGAACTCCACATCTGAAGCCAAGTTAACATACTTCCTACTGAGTATAGTATTTATCCACAGTTGTATTATTAGATCAGATACTTGAGTTGGGAAGATTTCTAACTGGCGAAGTTCGTCTCGGGTCGAGTTCTCCACTATTGGCTGTGCCTTCTGTAATTTGTTGGAGTCTGTTTTTCTGAGAGCTCCAGGTGAGTCTGGGGAGGTGGGGGGGGGGGGTGTACGGGACCGCTGTACTGTAGTAGTATCTGCCCCGGGTGAGGGCACTCTCCAAGCAGAGAACCTGCGCTCTACTTCCTGTGGCCGCTTATATCTCTGCCCCTACCTGCCTGTTTAGGCTAAAATCTGGCCCCTACGCCGGTTTTTGAAATATCCTAAATTCTTAGGGCTTTTGGGGGTATTTTGTGTTCAACTTTTAGATAGAGATGAACATATTTATATTGTAAATGAAACACTCTCATTTCTGTTATTATTTATATCAAACCAGACACAGTCTCTGGGATTACTTTCTATAGTGGAAAGCACGTGTTGTAGGGTTTTGTTTTGTCAACATGTGCTCCTCTGAGGGGACAGTCTTGTAAGGGTCTAACAGAGCAGGGCTCTCATTTGCCAGTTCCCTATTTCTAATGGGGGAAAGGAATTTCATGATTGGCTAATTTCATGATTGGCTGTTCTAATTTTAGGACCTATGCATGAAGAGTAATACACTGGTTACTGGCAAATAACTCAGGCCAGCTTAGTACCAGCGGAGGCAGGAATTCCTGCCTCAACATGGCACCCAGTTTGAGCCTGTGTGCCCTGGCCCTGGCGACAACAGACTGTACTAGAGTCCAGTTGGGGCAGAGATTAGTAGGCGCTAGCGCCACGAGAGATCTGCTAGGAGAGTGGGTTGAGGAGTGGGAATGCCGCACCTTGGCAGGCCACTTCACCGTTTACCAGCACACTTCAGAATAACCCCGGCTCTAGTCATGGCCGCTGGGAGTGAACTATAGACAGCTCACTTCTCACTGGGAACCGTTCACTTTCATTCTCAAGACCCAGCAGCATGTCGGCAGGAAGTGACGTCAGCCCTGAGTGATATCCGGTCAGCATGACGTCACGTGATTGAGGATGACTTAATTGTGGTTTCATTGTAGACCAAATGAAATAGAAAACCATCTTCTCAGAAGTCAAATCATTTCCCTCAAACTCGTTTACAAAATTAACAAACAGATATACAGGCTTTTGAAAATTTACTATCAAAATTCCTAATGGATTTATCAGATACCGATAACTCGTTATCTTTCAGACATCCCTGATTAAAGAAGAAACCAACAAGTTTTGGTCAAAGTCGTCATTCTCCACGAGTTTGATGCGGAGTGATATGAACGAGGTGACAGCCGAGTGAATATCACGTTGCGTTCAAACGAGTTGCTTTCTGTATTCATCTCATCCCTGTACACACTAAAATAAGGGATGTTGTACAGTATATAGACCATGGAGAACGGACTGCAATACTCGTGAGGGCATGGAGAACGAGTTCCCACTGTTAAGCCTATGGGACAGAAATACCGGGGGTGAGATAAATATACATAGCGGCTTGCCATCCTCCTATCGGTTTTAGCATCTGCCTGACACCGAGGTCAGTTGTTGGCAGGTCACAGGGGAACATGTAAGCCTAACAGCAGCCAGGTGAGTATAGGCCCCCGCCTAGACTGGCTCCAGTCCCTGCATCCTATGGCTACCCTCCTCGCTGGGATACAGGAGACTGGCTCCAGTCCCTGCATCCTACGGCTACCCTCCTCGCTTGGATACAGGAGATTCTGTTCATAGTGGACAAGTCTTTGATTCATGGGCCAGTCAGAGAAGGATACATACTTTAATGAACTTTATTCTGATTGTGATTAATCATTTAATGAATGTTCATAATCAAAGACTTGAGCAAGTCTAGCGCCCGCCTAAGGGGCCCGCCTAACGCCTACAGGCGGCCAGGCGCAGTCACCTTACAGGTTAAAGGCCGCCCCCCGCCCGGCGCCCTCTGGAGGTGTTAAATTGTCGACATCTCCGGGCGTGTGGCGCCCCCTACTGGAGGTCACCTCTGTCACCCCCCATACTGCTCGTCTTACGAGATTTCTCTCAGTTGTATTTCTTTTTAGGGTTTTATTTTTTAAATGATCACTCCCATACTCCTCGCCTTCTGGACTTACTCTGAGTTTTTTAAAGGTTTTTTTTTTTCCTTTTTCCTTTTTTTTGTGTGTGTGTGTGTGGTAATTTTGTCTATGTTTTGGAGGTTGGGGAGGGGGGGAGACCTTGCAAAGGTATAGGTAGCAATTGTCAGATATGGTAGCTTTCCATTTTACCATTGCAATTCACTTTTTCGTTTTCAATATAAATTATTCAGTTTTCCGGGTCTCCGGGTTTCGATCATGTTAGAGATGATTAGTGGATATAATCAGGATTCGGAGATTTCCCGGGTCTATTTTTTTTATAGGCCTCACTGGAATTTCAGATATTCAATTTTGCCTTGTGGTGTAAAACAAAGATGACATTCATTTCCGCCAATAAATCTGTGTTTCTTACCTCCCACAATCCCTCAGCCCCACTCTGTAGCAAACGCTAACATGTTTCTTATGTTTTCTCCGTCTCTCCGAGGCTGCAAATTCCACATGAAAAATATCTCCACCTTTTTCTGACCCCAACTGACACTTATGTTTTTTTTGTGATCTTTTTAAAACTTGTTTATAGACCTTGCAGACGTAGAGAGGTAGCAGCGTATGTGAGACAGATGTAGCACAGCAAAGGTGACCCGGCTGTGGTCAACATGTTCAACTGTACAGTTTTAGTAACAGCAAACATCTGAAACTTTACTCAAGAGTCTGTATTCTAGGCGTTTAGTCGACGTGCAAAGTCTCTGTATTCTAGGCGTTTAGTCGACGTGCAAAGTCTCTATATTCTAGGCATTTAGTAGAGGTGCAAAGTCTCTGTATTCTAGGCATTTAATAGACGTGCAAAGTCTCTGTATTCTAGGCATTTAATAGACGTGCAAAGTCTCTGTATTCTAGGCATTTAATAGAGGTGCAAAGTCTCTGTAGTCTAGGCATTTAATAGACGTGCAAAGTCTCTGTATTCTAGGCATTTAGCAGACGTGCAAAGTCTCTGTATTCTAGGCATTTAGTAGAGGTGCAAAGTCTCTGTATTCTAGGCATTTAGTCGACGTGCAAAGTCTCTGTATTCTAGGCATTTAGTCGACGTGCAAAGTCTCTATATTCTAGGCATTTAGTAGAGGTGCAAAGTCTCTGTATTCTAGGCATTTAGTAGAGGTGCAAAGTCTCTGTATTCTAGGCATTTAATGGACGTGCAAAGTCTCTGTATTCTAGGCATTTAGTAGAGGTGCAAAGTCTGTATTATAGGCATTTAGTAGAGGTGCAAAGTCTCTGTATTCTAGGCATTTAGCAGACGTGCAAAGTCTCTGTCTCCTAGGCATTTAGTCGACCTGCAAAGTCTCTGTATTCTAGGCATTTAGTAGAGGTGCAAAGTCTCTGTATTCTAGGCATTTAGCAGACGTGCAAAGTCTCTGTATTCTGGGCATTTCAAGTCTCTGATTATTAAAGTCGGTAACTAAACTGAATTAGGAGAATAAGGCCGCTCTTAATTGAGTGCGGGTTTCATCTTTTCTTTGCACCTCACGAGGACCTACAAGTCCTCAGGGCATTGCCAAGATGAAAGCGGCTCCCATTTCAAAGCCGCTCCCACTTAAAGGATACAGAAAGATTCACTTGCCGATATCAGAGATGTTTCTCCCACTTAGGGGATACAGAGAGGCTTCATTTGACGATATCAGAGATGTTTCTCCCACTTAGGGGATACAGAGAGGCTTCATTTGATGATATCAGAAGAGTTTCTGTGAACAGAAAGTAAGCAGGGCAATTTGTCGAGCTGACGATACACACGAGTGAGATGATGTGATGGGTCTCTGCCGGGTATTTCACAGAACAGTCTTTCATAAGATAAGTAGCAGATATATGTATTTATATTTATCACCCATGTATATGTGATGAATAATTAGGTAGACCTAGATCTCCATCTCAGTCAGTAAACTTTCAGCCCTGACGACAGCTACTAGTGGCCGTAAAATACAGTCTATAACAAGAGTAAAATACTGATACACAACTTTTGTTTTTAATAACAAAAAAAGCAGCAACTCAAGATCAAACGATAAATAGTGTCTTAATAATGCAACACAGGGAATACGGGGTTATTTGTGGTTTTATTCAAGCTATATATGATTTCATATCCATTCTTTTGGCCTTTTAACTTTTATTGACCCTGGAGTTTATATACGTATTATATAATCTATCAGAAACATGTATCATACTCATAGGCTAAGATTTATAGGACAGGGTTAAGGAGGAGGGATTAAAATTACTGTGACCTACGATATATATGACTAGATTTAAAGCCGTACGTCATTGACGTCATATTGTTGTTAGAAGATACAAGACCTGAATAAAATAATCTTTAACATATAACACCCCATATATCTGTGTTCTATATGTATATATTTATGTCCACTCTCACAGTGTTAAATAGGTTAATAGTTACAGATACACCCACCACTGACCAGTCATATATCTGTGTGTTATATGTATATATTTATATCTGCACTCTCAGTGGTAAATAGGTTGATAGTTACAGTTATACCCCACCACTGACCAGTCATATATCTGTGTAATATGTATATATTTATATCCACACTCTCAGTGGTAAATAGGTTGATAGTTACAGTTATACCCCACCACTGTCCAGTCATATATCTGTGTGATATATGTATATATTTATATCTATTTACTCAGTGGTAAATAGGTTGATAGTTACAGATACACCCCACCACTGACCAGGCATATATCTGTGTGTTATATGTATATATTTATATCTACTCTCAGTGGTAAATAGGTTGATAGTTACAAATACACCCCACCACTGACCAGTCATATATCTGTGTTATATGTATATATTCATATCCACACTCTCAGTGGTAAATAGGTTGATAGTTACAGTTATACCCCACCACTGACCAGTCATATATCTGTGTGTTATATGTATATATTTATGTCCACACTCTCAGTGGTAAATAGGTTGATAGTTACAGTTATACCCCACCACTGACCAGTCATATATCTGTGTGTTATATGTATATATTTATGTCCACACTCTCAGTGGTAAATAGGTTGATAGTTACAGTTATACCCCACCACTGACCAGTCATATATCTGTGTGTTATATGTATATATTTATGTCCACACTCTCAGTGGTAAATAGGTTGATAGTTACAGTTATACCCCACCACTGACCAGTCATATATCTGTGTGTTATATGTATATATTTATGTCCACACTCTCAGTGGTAAATAGGTTGATAGTTACAGTTATACCCCACCACTGACCAGTCATATATCTGTGTGTTATATGTATATATTTATGTCCACACTCTCAGTGGTAAATAGGTTGATAGTTACAGTTATACCCCACCACTGACCAGTCATATATCTGTGTGTTATATGTATATATTTATATCTATTTACTTAGTGGTAAATAGGTTGATAGTTACAGTTATACCCCACCACTGACCAGTCATATATCTGTGTGTTATATGTATATATTTATATCTATTTACTCAGTGGTAAATAGGTTGATAGTTACAGTTATACCCCACCACTGACCAGTCATATATCTGTGTGTTATATGTATATATTTATATCTATTTACTCAGTGGTAAATAGGTTGATAGTTACAGTTATACCCCACCACTGACCAGTCATATATCTGTGTGTTATATGTATATATTTATATCTATTTACTTAGTGGTAAATAGGTTGATAGTTACAGTTATACCCCACCACTGACCAGTCATATATCTGTGTGTTATATGTATATATTTATATCTATTTACTCAGTGGTAAATAGGTTGATAGTTACAGTTATACCCCACCACTGACCAGTCATATATCTGTGTGTTATATGTATATATTTATATATATTTACTCAGTGGTAAATAGGTTGATAGTCACAGATACACCCCACCACTGACCAGTCATATATCTGTTTACTCACACCGGATATTGCCCGGGGCAGGGTGCCCTCTCACGTGAATTGGGAAACCAGTAACTCATCAACTCGTTGGCCCACCTCCTGCCAACAGGTTCGGGTCCAATCTGTTCTCATTTATAACCTTTCCACTGTAATAAGAGAAAACGTGGTTACTGAGCCCGTAGGGATGGCCGTTCAAAGTATTTAGTACCATGTCAAATAAGTCCCGAGCCTGTGTGGGTTCGAGTCCCACCCCCAGCAGTGGTAGATTTACTGCTATATCAAAGGCCAATCCTTCTCATACCATGTCTATGTGGTGTGGGAAGTAAAAGAACTCTCACCTCGGTAAATGTGTAGGGGTGAGATTTCTACCTGAATTCATCACATAGATTCGATCACCACCCTCCTGGTGTAAAAGAACCTTGAGTAAGTCTGGTGAAAACCTCTAATGGTTAACTGGACGTTAAATCAAACCAACAAACCGAGACTGGAGGTGGAGGGATGTATTTATGGTAAAGAATGCTGAGAATGGCATTTCTACGGACTCAGTAACTACGATTACTTATTATTGTATACCTAACATTGATGAGAAAAGCCATTTTGTTAACTTACGAAGTTATCGCTTCATAGCCATCCACTACGTCACAGTGAGCCCGAACATTATTTACACTGTCTATGAAATACTACCTGCTGCTAGAGGTGCAGTATAAATAACGTTCGGGCTTACTGTGACGTAATGAATGAGCTATGATTCAATGACTTAGTAAGCGAATAAAATGGCCGTTTTGGTGTTATTTAGATATATGTACTAATAAAGAAAACATAGTGACTGAGCCCGTATGTATACTGTTCTCGGCCTCTGGTGTTGGTTCATATTTTATGCGACAAAAGACCTCGCACGGCCACCCCTACGTTCTCAGTAACCACGTTTTCTCTTAACTATACGAGCAGGGTGTGTAATACTGTGGGACTCTACAGAAACAGTGCTGAGGTTCAGAAGAAAGATATTATATTTACAGAGCGGACCATATGTGTGGGTGAGGTGGGAGGTAGGCAGGATTAAGATTAAGGGTAGGATTATATCCCTACCGACCCGCTGAACATGCAGTAGACTGTCAGCGGATTATAGGCCCGTGTGACGGCTACTGTAGGTGGTGAACGGCGGGCTCCATGCTGGTCTGAAATATAACCATATCGCACATTAAAGGGGAAACACACTGTACGATTTCGTTCCCACCGATTAACTCCCTAAATCGGAAGGGCATTTTAACTTGTCTCAGGCGAATTTGCGCTTGGCATCGACCATCACAGCAGGATTTATAGGTAGGGGTGGAGGTCATTAGTGGGAATCTATCTTAAGCAAATTCTGTTCACACTGGACGACTGACTTCCGATTTTCTCGGAGATTTGAGGCCACCGATAAAGGAACAAGTAATAAATCTCAGTATATGGGAGTTAAATCGGTGGGCTGGCCTCAGTCTGTGTGTGGCATGGGCATTTCTGCTCACCCAGCGACTAATTATGGGCCAAAGTTGGTAGGAACCACGGGGGGTATTTCTTTAACTCCGTTGTCGGCGACAACGGGAAGGAACACGTTCCTTAATTTATCGCTCCCGATTTCGAAACATTGGACTGAAGTTTGTCGGCGACAAAGGTACATCGCTACGGGTGGGATTTTCAAATCTTAGGCAAATTACTGTAGGGGGGTGCCACACTGGCCGACAAATTTTCTAGGCCTCGCCTGAGCTTACGATTGTTCTTTTGTCGCCGAGAAAGGAACATTCATGTTCCGAAATCGTACAGTGTGTATGGGCTTTTACTCTGTTGTATACAGGTATTACCGTAAGTCAAATATATACCTGAGAATTTAATATGTTCCTACTTTACTATACAAGTATTACGGTAAGTTAAGGATATCTGAACATTTTATGAATTTTTTCATTTGTAATGATGAAAAGTATTTTTTACGTACAAGACAGTTAGCCTGTTTTCTTAATTATTAGACACCTTAAAATGGCGACATTTTACCTAGTCACGTGATCAAATCACAGCATGACGTATGGCAATAAATACGACATGGGTAGGAGCAGGCGAGGCATCGTCAGCGTACTGTGCCGTACAAACCGGACTAATGTAAGCTGAGCTGTGATTGGCTCCGACGAATACGCGCTAGACAGTGGCGACAGTACTGAAGGTGGCGCCGGAAGTGAGCTGACCTCCTGTAAACCTCCACACGTTCCCACCAGGTGGCGTCCTACCGTTTCATATCAGGACTACCGCGCGACTGTACTTTTCATATCAGGGCTGCCGCGCGATTGTAAAAAACGGGCGACGTAAAAACGGAGTTCGGTGCCAAGTGGAAAAATCCCCGCACGATTGACGGGGCGCGTTTTTGTGCGCATTTCTCAGGAATGAGGTCACTCGGACGGAATGAGGTCATTCAGACGCCTGTCAAGGAATGGGGGGAGGGTCTTTTTGTAGTTAGCTCCATTAGGGAATTGCTTCTAAAAATGTATATCTTTATTCATTTCTATACATAGACAATAATCGATGATTTCTGGACGGGCAGCCGTAAACCACTAGAGATTGATGCGTAGTAATACTCGAGCGATAGCGAACGGTTTACAGAGCCGGCCGTCTAATGATAGATACACGTGATAAAGTGATGCCAGATGATGAATAGCGTTAGCGTCAACAGTTGTAAACTCAAATTACCTAACCATAAACTTGAGAGTCTATGTTGGTCCTCTGCTCTCTCATTTCTCCATTTTAAAAAATTCATTCTTTATTTCACATAAAATCTATTCTCCATGATTTTCAATCTTGACAAACATTTTAAATCACAAATGAAGTATAGAGTTCAGCACAAATCCATTTTCAATCTCCATTTTGGACGAGCTGCAGTTTAATATGCACTGATGAAGGGTCCCTGGTTAATCATGTGGGCGATAATAGAGTGTTTTCACCTGCCACATTCTCCACGTGACAAATGGTAAGTGGCGGGTGACCCGGTGAATGTTGATACCCGGCAGGGGGCAGTCATAACGCTGATAGCTCTCTGACCTCTACTCCTCACAGTGTAGACCTGCTCGCCCTGTGAGCTGCTCATTTTCTCAGCTGCTCTGGTGAAGTTTCCATCTCGCGCCGGCTCAGTGAAATGTACAGTAAGCTGATTATGGACGGTAAAAGCTGATGCTGAGACGGTTTATCAAAGAGGGTGAGGTTATTTATAGAACCTATCAGCTTATAGGAACTGCTCTGTCATAGAAGGAGTTGCTCGGTTGTGGTAAGATCTGTTGAGTCGCACAATGAGTTGATCAGTCGTAGAGGGATATGTTCAGTCGTAGAAGCTGCCCCCTCAGTCGTAGGGGTTATTCAGTGGTTAAATGATATGTTCATTTGTAGAAGTACCTCCGTCATAGAACGAGTTTTCAGTCATAGAGGGGTCTGCTCTGTCGTAGAAGTACCTCCGTCGTAGAAGGACGTCGTTATTTGTAGGAGTAACTGTCGTAGGAGTTACTCTGTCGTAGAAGTAGCTCCCCAGTCCTGAAAGGAGTTACTGTCGTAGAAGTAGCTCCTGGGTTGTAGAAGGAGCTACTCTGTCGTAAAAGTAGCTCCTGGGTCGTAGAAAGAGTTACTCTCTCGTAAAAGTAGCTCCTGGGTCGTAGAAAGAGTTACTCTGTCGGAAAAGTAGCTCCTCAGTCGTAGAAAGAGCTCCTCAGTCGTAGAAGGAGTTACTCTGTCGTAGAATTATTGCATCAGTCGTACAAAGCGTTGCTCAGTCGTAGCAAGAGAAGCCCTGTCGTAGAAGTAGCTCCATTGTAGAAGTCAGTCATAGAAGGAGTTACTCCGTCGTACAAGTAGCCGCTCCCTGACATTTCCACCCCACAATCTGTAACTGTTTCCACTCGTGCCGCCACTACCCGAGTTGATCAAGTGGAAACGCCAGTTCTGTGAAGGGCCCTCACTCCCCCCCTCCTCCTCATAACACCTGCCTCTCCAAACCCCACCACGCGCGTGCGCTCAGCACACCTACTTCCGGTCGGCGTTGCCATGGAGACCGGGACGCGACGTGAGATAACGAGGTAAACGTGGCCGGCTGTGCACACAGGGCGGAGAGGCTGTGAGGGGCTGTGAGGGGCGGGCGCGCTTTTTAAACTTTCTTATCGTATCTACCGCCGCCTGTTTTGACGTTAGAGAGATCAGGGAGGCTCGGAGCAGAAGGAAACAATCACCGTCTCTCTGGTGGGATCTGTTTCTGGTGGACGTAAAGTGTGGAGGCTGAGAACACGAGAGATCGGGTTGGGGGGAGGAAGCTCAGTGGTTAGGGACCTGGACTTGTAACCCCAGGGGGCAGTTTCATAATCTAGGATCGTACATGAAGACCCGTTTCTGTACCTCGTACAAGGGTTATCGTCTTATGATATTTAAGTCTGTTGGCTAAGACAGTATTGGCCGTCCATAAGGTCGTCCATAAATGTTGAATAAAATTCACCCGCATTGTCCCTCGGTCTCTATGGCGTACAGAAAAGGGTCTACATGTACGATCCTGGGTTATGAAACTGCCCCCTGGGTTGTAGGACTTTGTGGGTTCGAGTACCACTGCAGCCACTCTTCTCCTTCCC
Source organism: Alentia gelatinosa (assembly GCA_950022655.1). Lineage (NCBI taxonomy): Eukaryota > Metazoa > Annelida > Polychaeta > Phyllodocida > Polynoidae > Alentia > Alentia gelatinosa. The sequence goes on along the minus strand of OX465579.1, from coordinate 6,087,916 downwards.
CCCAGCAGTGGTAGATTTGCTGCTATATCAAAGGCCAGTCCTTCTCATACCATGTCTATGTGGTGTGGTGTACAGCCACCTTTCTCCTTCATCCCAGCAGTGGTAGATTTACTGCTATATCAAAATATCAAAGGCCAGTCCTACTCATACCATGTCTATGTGGTGTGGTGTACAGCCACCTTTCTCCTTCATCCCCAGCAGTGGTAGATTTACTGCTATATCAAAGGCAAGTCTTTCTCATACCATGCCTATGTGGTGTGGTGTACAGCCACCTTTCTCCTTCACCTCAGCAGTTGTAGATTTACTGCTATATCAAAGGCCAATCCTTCTCATACCATGTCTATGTGGTGTGGTGTACAGCCACCTTACTCCTTCATTCTCAGCAGTGGTAGATTTACTGCCATATCAAAGGCCAGTCCTTCTTATACCATGGCTATGTGGTGTGGGAAGTAAAGGAACTCTCACCTCGGTAAATGTGTAGGGGTGAGATTTCTACCTGAATTCATCACATAGATTCGATCACCACCCTAGTGGTGTAAAAGAACCTTGAGAAAGTCTGGAAAGAACCTGTAATAGTTAACCGGGCGTTAATCAAACCAACAAACAAACAAGATCGTCCACTTTAAGTAGACATATAGATAATATGGATAATGATATTGGTGCTACACAAAGATGATGGGTATGAGCATGACACTCAGGTTACTATCAGGGGATTTCATCTGAAAATGAGGAATAATCAAATGGATTTCATTTAGATAGCAATCCTAATCAACTCAACTACGTGTAGGGACTCGTGCACTCCACTACGTGTAGAGACACGTGTTCTATAGGATAGAAACACGGACATTTTCAGTGTGGTTTTTTTCCATGCAGACTTCACTTTGCATTAGAAGTTCTAATCCGTGTTAATTAACAAGACACTTTGTTGCCTCGAGGATCTCAGCTCCGGTTTCCGCACCCCGCCATCTGTGACTGGTGTAAAATATTGACTGAGCCTCACACCACACAATTAACACACAACGCACAACACACACAGCTCTCAGCTTATAACACACACACAGAGCCGCGCTGGATCGTGGGAAATGGGCTGGCGGTGGCGCCCCCTGAGAGGCGGGCGTTTCATTACACAGCGCGCCCTGACGGTGGGAGAGAGAAAGACTCCATTAACACACACACACCTCCTGTGGGATGTGTGTGTGTGTAGGGGGGGGGGGGGGGGGTTAGGACGGGATTATCCGCAGTGTGGCGCTGTGGTGCTCAGTCACGTGGGCTGAGACTGTTGCATGCCGGGAATGAGACGGGAGGTGTACGGGGAGACCTGTAACAGCGATGTCAGCACAAGGTGATCCGCCAATGTCTCCGGGCACAAAGACTATCGTAAAACTGGATGAGGTTTAATCTTGGCCACCGTATTCCACGACTGGAGTCTGGCAAAGTGACTTCATGAGGCGAAGCCGAGACTTCAGGAGTGGATTGCGGTGGCCAAGATTAAAACGAATCAAGTTTTGATTTTATCCTACCATGTCTCCTCGATTTTGGAATATTACGCGATAACAATTCTGTATGCCACTTGTGGCATATAAAAATCCGTATGCCAGTCAGCGTGGCATACGGAAACCCATATAACCCATTGATAATTGATACGAGGCTAAAACCCCGAGGTAAACAGAAATATAATTATTGTTAAATCTATTGATAACTGCACATGTTACCTGTTGTTTTATTTGGTGTCAATGCCAAGATGGCCACCTCCATAACACAATAGCTTTCTGCTCTACATCTTCGACCCTAAGTTTTTGCTGTGCCTCAGCGTAACCTCTTCCTCCGCCTAAATCTAAATTTAGGCCTGCCAGCTGTAGGCGAGGTGATAGGCCTGAACTGCCGGGTGATAGTGGCGTTAGTCCTAGGGGAAAGCCTAGAAGCCTATTCTCACCGTTCTCGTGGGAGCCAGTAGAACTCACCACTTCTAGATAGAGGAGGTAGGAAATCAATGTATGTTCACCCAGCCGCACCTCCCACCAGATATCTAACCGTAACACTGAACACTGCCGTTAGACTTTCTCAAATCTTTGATTATGAGCTTTCAGTGAATTATTAGAATAAATCAATATGAAATGCATTTCACCATGTAAGCTTCCTATAGAGCCTCCAGAGGTTACTAAACTCCCGGTTATCGCCCCGGGTAAAGCAAAGTTCCGCTCCCGATAGACTTGGCACACTACGACAAAATGAACCACAGTTTTCTGATTTATAATTGGAGAAACTGAATATAATTTCGGATTCCCATGTAGAAATAGCTGAAATTTCCATTTCTGACATCAGAATTTCAATTTGAGGATGTCTGAAAACCGTTAAACTGCATTAATTCTGGGTTACGAGTAAGGGGTCAATCACTATACTACGTCGGTAACCAGCGAAACCCGGAACTTGTCAACAGACTGAATTACGGGATACCTCAATAGGGTCTATAGCTGGCCCAGGAATCAAATCTGTGTCATCTGTGAGGTGTAGGGTAGGCTGGGGGGGGGGGGGGGGGGGTAAGGGAGCGGTGGCAGCAGGGGTGGGACGTAGGACACAGTGACTGAGGCCAGTCTACACTGCCGTCTGTGGCCACATCCAGATAGGATTCAGAGTTTGTTGTTTTTAACGCACACTGACCCTCCCACCTCTGCCTTTATGTCGTTCCCCGCGCTGTAATTGGACGAGTAGAACAGCTGAGTTGAGATTGGAGCTGAATGGACTGTCATCAGGGGTGTTGGTGAAGGCACACCTGACTGGGCCGTGGTGGCCGTATTGTCACGTGACAGGCCACGTATTCACGTTCGTGATGGTTAACGAGGCCAGCATTTGTCCATGCCCTAAGGGGCCCTGGTGGTGTTGTAATGAAGTATCAACATTGACATAGGGGGCCGGTGGTGTCAGGGTGTGTGAAGAATTCACTGTTTGACTTCCGCCTTTTTCAGGCTGGCTGTTTTCACAGGGTGTTAACTGAAGGCAGGGCGACAAAGTCATTCAGACGGATTTACTTTTATTGCTTTACACTACAGGGGCCCCAGTCCTATATCAAAGTCAGACTTTAAATCTTCTTAATTATTTTTATTTGTCCTGACATATACATCAGTCTTACTGGAGTCTGGTATCCTTGTAGAGTCAGTCACTAGTTAACAAATGACAAATGCCACTTTATTATAATTTGCTGTAAACAGTTAACATAAATAAATACAAAGCCATGTGCAACAATCTAGATAAAGTTACTTCAATCATCAAACAATCTGCTACAGGGAGTGGTGTTTACGAGAAGTGGACAACAAAATTATAAAACAGAGATAAAGGAACTGCCTTGACGAGAGAGACAGAGAAATCAAAATAACCATCCTTATCTTTTAATTGGTAGATGATGTTTTTAAGTTGCCCTTATCTCTAACTGGATACATGGAGAGTTCTGAAGATGTTTTTAAGATTTCAGTATTGGATGCTGTGCCCTGAAGGGTGCATCCCCTGAGTCTGTGTGCAGCGGACCGTGAAATGACCCTAACTCGTCCTTATCTCTCTACACCCCACTCGTAATCCTCGTCCATCCTTATACCTGTAGGCTCCTCCCAATCACCCCATTGTCCTTACATCATAACAGTGAGAGGGCCTCTCTGTCATTGTCCTTACATCATAACAGTGAGAGGGCTTCTCTCTCTCTGTGCTATCACTCGTCATACCTGACTGACTCGGTGTTCACTGGACCGTATCTCACCACCCCGTGTCCACCTTTGTCATCTAAATCCTCCTCCTCTTCCCCGTCACCCTGCCCTACTTTACCCACACCCGGATCCCAGTCAAGTCTACCCGCCGACCTATTAACAGATCTGGGCATTTACCTCTAGGCCTACAGTAAATGGCAGGATGGGGTGACTGTAGTAGTCGTTACGACACACACTGCCCCAGGGTGTCGGGACGATGCATTCAGTCCCTGACACCACCTTGATGCTGTCATGATAAAGACGGGGCTTTCTGGATCTATTTACAGGTAATAGTGAACTAGGTACTCACAGAAAACGTAGTGAGTGAGTCCGTAGTCATTGCCGTTTGAGGTCTCTGTCCCATAATTCATTATGGGACGAAAGGGTTCACTCACTTCGCTTTCTTCTTATCATATACCTCGCTTTAGGCTTAACATTCCCCGATCAGACTTGACACTTCCGGTTCAAAATACCCTCCAAATCATGCTAATTCACCCGACAACGGAGCGATCCGCCATCTTGCCTGGTGAATACAATGCGCTGTCAGAGGCTAAAATGGCGAAAAACTGTATTAATCGACCTTCGCTAGTGCATTCTGTACATGTAATAGTGAAAACGGGATTATTTACATTGGTCAGACATAATTTAAACTGCCAACACAAAGAAAATCGCTTTTGTTGATATCGCGTTTGTAGTCTAACTGGGGCTACCACATAGTTATTTGATCTGAAATTGCGAGGGAAGTCTGATTTTGTCAGGAGAAATTCTTTAGAAGTACTTAAAACATCCTCACACTTTAAAAAGTATCATAAATGGACGTCCAAACGACCCATAGACTTAGCACTGCGGAGGTGTGTCTCCAAAATGGCCGCCAAGGCGGTTCGCAGCGCCACCTACTTCCAGGCCGGATCGGAGAATTAGGAACTCGTACTTGCGAGTATAGTGACTCATACTCAATAGGCCATAAACCGATAAATATTCCCAGGCTAGGTAACATCGTGTTTGGTCTGAGTCCCTCTTCGCCATCTCGTATGGAGCACTTATGAATATTGACTCGGCTATCGCCTCGTTGACACTACTGCGCGCTCCAAACTTGATGGCGAATGGAGACACAGACCAAACACTCATCTATTTCTTTCCTAGTCTCTGTGTCCCATACAGCTCACATGTGCACACACTCACACACGCAGGGGCCCGTTTAATAATCTAGGATTATACATATAGACCCTTATCTGTATGTCAAGGCGACAGCCAGGGACGATGTGGGGCAACTTTATTCAACACTTATGGACAGCTATAAGGACTGTCTTAGCGAACAGGCTTAAATATCATCAAAGATGACCCTTGTAGGAGATGCAGAGAAGGGTCTTCATGTACGAGCCTAGATTATTAAACGGGCCCCTGGATCGTGGGTTATTTTACACCCCCTTGTATATTGGCCTATGGAGAAATGGTGAGATCAGCCTCTACTACATCTAGACCCTTTTCTGTACGCCAAGGAGACACAGGGACGATGTGGGGCAACTTTATTCAACACTTATGGGTGACCTTATGAACGACTAAGACTGTTTCAGCGAATAAACTTAAAAATTATTAAATAATAATCCATGTAAGAGGAACAGAAAAGGGCTTCTTTTCAGATAGGAACCTGGGTTATTCGTGGGTTACCAGCCCCTACTATATGTGACATGATCGTGGGTTGTTTGTGACAGGGTCGTGGGTTGTTTATGTATGAGACAGAGCGGTGTATGGAGGAGAGGGCGGTCAGGTCAGCAGGTCAACAGGTCAGCAGGTCACCTCCAGGGTCTGGGTCACGGGCTGAGAGGGGAGAGAATAGACTTGCTCAAGTCTCTGATTATAAACATTCATTAAATGATTGAATACAATTAGAATAAAGTTCATTAAAGTATGTATCCTTCTCCGACTGGCCCATGAATCAAGGACTTGTCCACTATGAACCGAACCTCCTGTTTATGGCCCCAAGCCACTCCCTGTAACCCTATACATCCTCCTACCCCTCCTACCTCCCCTCCTCCAGTTCCCTGACCGCCTGTATCCCAGCGAGGAGGGTAGCCATAGGATCCAGGGACTGTATCCCATCGAGGAGAGTAGCCATAGGATTCAGGGACTGGAGCCAGTCTACTGTATCCCAGCGAGGAGGGTAGCCATAGGATGCAGGGAGTGGAGCCAGTCCTGTATCCCAGCGAGGAGGGTAGCCATAGGTTGCAGGGACTGGAGCCAGTCTACTGTATCCCAGCGAGTAGGGTAGCCATAGGATGCAGGGACTGGAGCCAGTCCTGTATCGCAGTGAGGAGGGTAGCCATAGGATGCAGGGACTGGAGCCAGTCTACTGTATCCCAGCGAGGAGGGTAGCCGTAGGATGCAGGGACTGGAGCCAGTCTACTGTATCCCAGCGAGGAGGGTAGCCATAGGATGCAGGGACTGGAGCCAGTCCTGTATCGCAGTGAGGAGGGTAGCCATAGGATGCAGGGATTGGAGCCAGTCCTGTATCCCAGGGAGGAGGGTAGCCATAGGATTCAGGGACTGGAGCCAGTCCTGTATCCCAGCGAGGAGGGTAGCCATAGGATGCAGGGAGTGGAGCCAGTCCTGTATCGCAGTGAGGAGGGTAGCCATAGGATGCAGGGATTGGAGCCAGTCCTGTATCCCAGTTTGGAGGGTAGCCATAGGATGCAGGGACTGGAGCCAGTCCTGTATCCCAGTGAGGAGGGTAGCCATAGGATGCAGGGACTGGAGCCAGTCCTGTATCCCAGCGAGGAGGGTAGCCATAGGATGCAGGGACTGGAGCCAGTATCCCAGCGAGGAGGGTAGCCATAGGATGCAGGGACTGGAGCCAGTCTAGGGAGAGAAGTGACCCATATCAGTCACTACAGGCTGGAGGAGAGGTCCCTGGAGTATTTAACATCTGTGATCATGTGTAAGGGCAATGTCAGTATCAATACATACCTTACCATGTGCATGGTATACAAAGTACCCATTGAGAATATACTTAAAACTGTCAGATACCATGATCATGGTATATGGATTTCAAACCCGTGGTATACAGAGTTCAAAGCTATTGTATATCGGAAAATAGTCCCTTTGTGTCATATACCAAAAGTAGTCCCTATTGATATACCCTTTAATTTGGCAATTGCCGGTTTTGAACTACTACAGTCCTCCGCTCTACCAACTGAGCTATCACTTATTAATTTATTGCAGGAGATGGGTATTAACACAATAAACGGTGGTTTGGGAGATTTGACTCTCAAACACATGCAGGTATGAACGGGACTAGAATCTACATATTTAAAATATTTGCTGTCATAAACCTAACTTTGAAAAGGGAGTGCTGCATTAAGCATGCCTGTGGAAAAAAAATTGAAAAGGAAAGAAAATTGATTAATTGTGTTTTTCCGATTAAAACATTTGAGAGCGGCCATTACGACCGACCCTCTCCTATGACAAGATGCGATTACCGAATAAGGTCATCAGATGAATGTGATCTTGGGATTTTTTAATAAATGTGGTTAATTTTTGTCTTTGCAGCAACTCAAAGATGAGATAGCCGACGTGACCGCCGAGATGGAGACCATGGACATCTCGGAAGAAAAGTCAGTGCAATTCTCTTTATACAATCTCCTCGTGAAGCGTTGTTCAGGGATGCAAGGATCCCCAGAAATGTCTGATATATATGGAAAATACCCATCTAATATCCAAACATCTTCATTTTTTTTTTTTTTTTTTTTTTTTTTCCATTTTTATACTGCCGTCTGTACAACTACGAATAGCTGGACTGATCACAGAGGCAGTCACAACCTTACAATTGATCGGCTGGCTAGCTATGCTTTAGCCAGTGTATACTTCAAATAGACAATAGAACATCAAGTACAATCAACAAGAAATACAAAATCCTTTGTTAATTTTGTGTTTTGTACCACATGAATAATGTCAAGGTAATACCTATGTACAATGTAACATCATAATAAATGACCATAACAGGATTACGCAAAAAAGGCGCCGATATAAATGAAAAAGAAAAAATCAGGTTGATACATAGCTCATAAACGAGTATATCTGCAATTATAATGATCTTAATCACACATTCTCTATGAGTCCCCCGGCCGTACCCCGACCGTACCCCGGCCGTACCCCGACCGTACCCCGGCCGTACCCCGACCGTACCCCGACCGTACCCCAGCTGGACCCCGGTCGCACTCCGGCCACCGAGGATCAACAAAACTTGAAAAGTTACATTTAAAAAAAAAACATTTCTCCTTCTGCTGAATGGCTATCGAGCCTTTCTGCATTTCCTGATGGATTTATGTTATCCATCATTTCGTGGGAAAAATAAAAAATTTTGCCGACTTTTTCATTTTCGGAAAGTGAGTGAGTCTTTCACACCGATCCGTATCGATACATCCCAAAGCTGTGGGCATCTTTTACCACCAGTCCCGGCACTGTCCAGTGGCTTGGGTGTTTTTTTCTAACCAGAACTTGCACCCCTGAATGTATTCTATGCCTATTTTCTGCCTGTGAGCAGCTCACGACAGTCTGTGAGCAGCTCGTGGGAGTGAGGACAGAACAGCGTGTCTCTGTCAGGGTACAGCCTGACCCCTGTTAAAACAACCCACATAGGTCTGCTCTGTGTATTGTTTGTACAACAGTGAAGGATTCTACTGAAGAGTTTATTTATCCTAAAATAAGGTTGCTGCTACTGGATGTTTGGAATTTTTTTTCCGGATTTAAAACTCGGGGTTTCCCGTTGTTTTGACATGTTTATCGGAGTTTCATGTTCTCTGCATTAACAGAGAAGGAGAATTACACAAACTATATCGAGGTGATTGATCTTTCTGTCTGGGAGGGATTTTCTCTGTGAATCCTGATGTTAATGTCTGGGTGGGATTTTCCCTGGCAGTCTCAGAGAATAAACAAAGAATCAAAACATTTTGAATAGGATATAGTGTTCTAATGAAGACGACAGAAACAATACTTCATACTATTGAACCTACATGAGTGAATTAGACCAGATACAATTATCAGTATCAGAGAATGGACAAAGAATCAATACATTTTGAATAGGATATACATGTAGTGTCTTATGAAGAAGTGAGAAACAATATTTCATACTATTGAACCTACATGAGTGAATTAGACCAGATACAATTATCAGTATCAGAGAATGTACAAATAATCAATACATTTTGAATAGGATCTTTCTCTATACTCGTTGATATGATATACACGTAGTGTCCTTATGAAAAAGTGAGAAATAATACTGGTTCAGTACTTCATACTACTGAACCTACACGAATGAACACAAGATACAAAAGTGAATTATCTCTTTTTTAAACAAACGTTACCCATCTGGATACTGCAGGTGTTATTCCATTTTAAAATATACCTATGTAATGTAAATCAAAGGAAATAATAGTTATTTGTTCAAAACACCAACTGGAGTGGGTAGAACACTAAATGCTTACTCAAGTATTGGCAGAGAGCTAGGCCTGTGCTTGGAGGAGGAGGAGGAGGAGAGTGACACAAGGTGACCCCAGACGCCCCCTGGCGGGTATACACCACGTGGTGAGGTCAGGTGATGGGGGCACGTGTCGGTAGAGGGCGTGGTATGTTTGACCACTGAGTATGTGGGGGGAGAGTGACTCCACTTAGCTGAGTGGGCAGTACAGAGGGGGGCTTGGTGAGTGAGGGTTGACCTGTGACCCTGGTCACGCCTGACTAAACAGAGCAGTGTCTCCTGTGTCTGGGTGTCAGGGCAGGTCAGTGGTCGCTTATCATCATCCACACTAAGTCATAGAGAGATGGCAGGTTCCTATGTCGCAAGAAACTCCTAGTGTTCTTCTTCTTTTTTAAATTTTTTTTTTTTTTTAATATAATTTCTTTATTAACCCCAGGGATGCCAGTTTTCAATGCTTCCATTAAATTCAATGTTTTCATTTTCAGAACAACAAAATGATTCCTTGTGTAATATTGATATACCAACTGCTAAATAGCCCAATTCAGCCACAGCCCAGAATCCCCTGCTGAACCTCCCCACTGACCCATGTAAAAACTTGAGCTTTCCCTTGATTCCTACTGTAATGCATATGTAATGCATAAATTCTGTATTGCAAAAAAAAAAAAATTCAATGTTTTTTTCTTACCCCCATTGACAACCCTGTAACCCAATATTGATACAACATCTCCATAGAATACATTCAAAAGTTACGCAATGTTAATAAAGGGGACTAGTTTTCAGTTTATGACATTATCTTTTTTCTTTTGTAAAATAAAGAGAGTATGAATTGTGCCTCATTCACAGTGCCAATAAACTGGTTTAAACCTGCCCACATACCCCATTCCATGGAAAATAACGGTGTGTTCTCAGTCTCTCTGAGGCAGGGAATTCTACATGAAAAATAGTTCCCCTGTTTCTCATGACCCCAACTGACATCCCTGATGATTAGAGATAATATTAACCATCTGTATTCAATTACCAAACAAATGTAAATGTAGCGATACAACATGGCTAACGGATGAGAATGATCCGTCTTTTTCTGGTGGCCACTCGTGGAACCTTGTCTCAGGCTGGCCTGGAGAACACGATCCCTTTAATAATAGCGGCAAAGAGTATATTCATCATTGATGAACGAGGTGGAATTATAGAAAAATAACAAATAAAAGGTTTGACGTCTATTCGGTCTATGGTTCTTTTTTTATACCCACTTACACCCAGTCAACTTGCTATTTCAACGACTGCCATTCCAGGATCTAGATTTATCAAGCACCAGTGACTGAGGTAGATTTTGGCTGCTTCTCGTTGGAAACAGTGACGCAGTGGTCCGTCTTTCACTGGTGATGCCAGCAGTGGTAGATTTATTGCTATATCAAAGGTCAATCCTTCTCATACCATGTTTATGTGGTGTGGTGTACAGCCACCTTTCTCCTTCATCACTAGCAGTGGTAGATTTACTGATATATCAAAGGCCAGTCCTTCTCATACCATGTCTATGTGGTGTGGTGTACAGCCACCTTTCTCCTTCATCCCCAGCAGTGGTGGATTTACTGCTATATCAAAGGCCAGTCCTTCTCATACCATGTCTATGTGGTGTGGTGTACAGCCACCTTTCTCCTTCATCCCCAGCAGTGGTGGATTTACTGCTATATCAAAGGCCAGTCCTTTTCATATCATGTCTATGTGGTGTGGTGTACATCCACCTCTCTCCTTCATCCCAGCAGTGGTAGATTTACTGCTATATCAAAGACCAGTCCTTCTCATACCATGTCTATGTGGTGTGGGAAGTAAAAGAACTCTCACCTCGTAAATGTGTAGGGGTGAGGTTTCTACCTGAATTCATCACATAGATTCGACCAACGCCCTTGTGGTGTAAAAGAACCTAGAGAAAGTCTGGTGAGAACCTACTATGGTTAACTGGACGTTAAAGGAATATCCTACAATTCACAGTTGCGCCATCTGGTGATTTTAGAATAATGTCAATTATTAGTCAAAATGGTTTCTTGGGATTCATTGTAATTCTACATGAGTAAATTTAACGTTTTGTCCAGTTTATCCAAACTTAATAGGTAAAATAATCCAATTTACATTTGCTTGATTTACATAGGAAATGTACGGAAAAATATGGTTTTCTTCAATTCTTTCAAAAATAAGGACGGTGACCTAAGGACGGTGAGCCCCAATTTTAAAATTAGATATGTGTTCCTCCACACTTGGAGATCATCATATTAAATTTTCAGGAAATTGACATGGGTTTTAATTTTTAAGCCAAATTGCAGGATATGCCTTTAAATCTAACCAACAAGCCAACCAAATGACTGGTGGCGACTGCGGAGTGAGTCAGCCTTGTGTCCTGTAAGAAGTCCTCCAGGCTGGTTAACAGAATCCCCACAGAGAGGGTCGTCAGGAAGTCGGCAACACCGCTCCGGGTCTCACACGGGGGAGGAGGAGGGGGGGGGGGGCGTGTTACACAGCACCACGTGCGACAAAAAGCCGTCAGGTGACTGGACTCAGGTGGGCAGCAAAAAGTACGTCTCAGACCCGGCTGGGAGGTGGGCAGCAAAAAGTACGTCTCAGACCCGGCTGGGAGGTGGGCAGCAAAAAGTACGTCTCAGACCCGGCTGGGAGGTGGGCAGCAAAAAGTACGTCTCAGACCCGGCTGGGAGGTGGGCAGCAAAAAGTACGTCTCAGACCCGGCTGGGAGGTGGGCAGCAAAAAGTACGTCTCAGACCCGGCTGGGAGGTGGGCAGCAAAAAGTACGTCTCAGACCCGGCTGGGAGGTGGGCAGCAAAAAGTACGTCTCAGACCCGGCTGGGAGGTGGGCAGCAAAAAGTACGTCTCAGACCCAGCTGGGAGGTGGGCAGCAAAAAGTACGTCTCAGACCCGGCTGGGAGGTGGGCAGCAAAAAGTACGTCTCAGACCCGGCTGGGAGGTGGGCAGCAAAAAGTACGTCTCTGATCAGGCTGGGAGGTGGGCAGCAAAAAGTACGTCTCAGACCCGGCTGGGAGGTGGGCAGCAAAAAGTACGTCTCAGACCCGGCTGGGAGGTGGGCAGCAAAAAGTACGTCTCAGACCCGGCTGGGAGGTGGGCAGCAAAAAGTACGTCTCAGACCCGGCTGGGAGGTGGGCAGCAAAAAGTACGTCTCTGACCCGGCTGGGAGGTGGGCAGCAAAAAGTACGTCTCAGACCCGGCTGGGAGGTGGGCAGCAAAAAGTACGTCTCAGACCAGGCTGGGAGGTGGGCAGCAAAAAGTACGTCTCAGACCCGGCTGGGAGGTGGGCAGCAAAAAGTACGTCTCAGACCCGGCTGGGAGGTGGGCAGCAAAAAGTACGTCTCTGACCCGGCTGGGAGGTGGGCAGCAAAAAGTACGTCTCAGACCCGGCTGGGAGGTGGGCAGCAAAAAGTACGTCTCTGATCAGGCTGGGAGGTGGGCAGCAAAAAGTACGTCTCAGACCCGGCTGGGAGGTGGGCAGCAAAAAGTACGTCTCTGACCCGGCTGGGAGGTGGGCAGCAAAAAGTACGTCTCAGACCAGGCTGGGAGGTGGGCAGCAAAAAGTACGTCTCAGACCCGGCTGGGAGGTGGGCAGCAAAAAGTACGTCTCAGATCAGGCTGGGAGGTGGGCAGCAAAAAGTACGTCTCAGACCCGGCTGGGAGGTGGGCAGGGAGCAACAGTTACTGTTTGTCTGTGTGTGTGTTGGAAGCTACAGTCCCCAACCTACAAGGCATACACACAACCACATTCAGGTAGAGAATTCGACACACAGACAGAGACACAGTAAATTAGACATAGACACACACAGGGAAACACAGAAAATTAGACATGTACTCAGACACACAGACAATTAGACATGGAAATACACATAGACAGACACAGAATATTAGACATAGACACACATAGACAGACACAGAATATTAGACATAGAAATACATAGACAGACACAGAATATTAGACATGTACTCAGACACACAGAAAATTAGAAATGGAAATACACATAGACAGACACAGAATATTAGACATAGACACACATAGACACACACAGAATATTAGACATGTACTCAGACACACAGAAAATTAGACATGGAAATACACATAGACAGACACAGAATATTAGACATAAACACACAGAATATTAGACATAGAAACACAGAGAGAGAGACACAGAATATTAGACATATACACAGAGAAACACAGACACAGAAAAGTAGAGATAAACACACATATAGAGAATTAGACATACACACACAGACACAGAAAATTAGACACACACACACAGAATTGTTAGACTTGTACACACAGACACACTCATACATGCAGGGAATTAGACATACACACCCTTGTACACACAAACTGAAAATCAGGCATACAAACACAAACACACACTCATACAGACAGGCAGGCATACACACTTTCATTTTTCTCTCACTAATCGGCAAAAAACACTGCCCAAAGAATTGCTTCAGCTGCAAACTAAATTACAAGCTCGCCAAGAAAACACGGTCCACAAAAAGCCGACAAAGCTCTCTGTCCAGGTACAGCTGGGCGACGTGCAGTCAGGGGGGAGGCCTGTCTGTGGGGGGAGAGTGTGTCGAGGGTTTTTACGGGGGTGACGTAGAAAAGACGGTCAGGAGTGGTTACCAGTTTTGTGGCCAGGATTCAGTGAAAAACATCCACGTTATGGTTCGTAGAGTGAGAAGAGGGGCTCTACTATATACCCATGCCGTATATACTGTAAATACGCACCGTTTCGGCATATGACGTAAAAATACTGTACGGACCGCTGGTCCGTACAGTAAAATACGGACCACCTTGCTATACACGTTTATTAACATATCGGTTGTTAAAAATTAAATTAATGATTAATTTTTTTTAATTTCGGGTATATAGTAAATATATAACGTCCAACCATGCTTGTACAAGTCACAGAACTCGATGATAATTTACGGTTTGTACGGAACTCGGCGTAAACACCTCGGTCCGTACAAACGGTAAATTAGCATCTGGTTCTGTGACTTGTACAGCATGGTCAGGACGTTCTATATAACTACTGGTAGACACATTTATAACCTTTAACGTAGACTGTCGACCAGTAAACTCACTGATATGTGATAACTCTGAAACCTGACTCGGGTAACTCGGATGTCCCCGCTCTCAGTTGGAGATAGTCAGGAATGTTATAGCTGGACGGTTATTTATGTAGGAACTATGTCATGTGTGAGATCCCGTACTGGAATATTATCGTAAAACTGGATGAGTTTAATCTTGGCCACCATATTCCACGACTGGAGTTTGGCAAAGTGACTTCATGAGGCCCAGCCGAGTGAAGTCCGGAGCCAAAACTCCAGGAATGGAATGTGGGGGCCAAGATTAAAACGAATCAGGTTTTGATTTTATCCTACCCTATCTCCTCGATTTTGGAATATTACGTGATAACAATGCTGTATGCCACTAGTGGCATATAAAACTCCGTATGCCAGTCAGCATGGCATACGGAAACCCAATGTTAAGCCTATGGGATTTTATATTAGGGGTAGGATAATATCACGATACCGGCTTATCAGAATATCAGAATAACTCGTTTATACGAGAGGTACAATAAACATGAATATTGAAAAAAAACAATAAAAAAAAAATTATTCAAAGTTAAACGTATTGCATTTCCCTTGCTATCGGGGTACAATTTTACTCAATCTTATGTGAGTAGATAAGCAGAGCTAACTGTGTTGCAACGTTTCTCTGCTACACCCCGCGCTCACATATCGTAGAGGGAAGCAGGGATAGCAGTTTTACTCTTTTACAAGGAAATCTTCTAATTTTCTTTTTTTTTGGTGTGTAAAACAAAGACAGATTAAATTGGGTCTCATTCACACCAATAAACAGTGGTTTAAACCTCCCCACAAACCCCATTCCCATTCCATGGCCAATAACGATGTGTTTTACATGTTTTCTCAGTCTTTCTGAGGCGGTAAATTCCAAGAAAAGGTGTTTTTTTCTTATTCTCCCTGACCCTAAGTGACATTCCCGGGGTAGCTGGCCTACACACCTAGCTTCTCTTGCGTTTCTCTGCCGGTACACGGGCACTCGGGGAATTGGAAATGTGAGTAGGAATGGTCACAATGCAGTGGAGTGCCCTCAGGTGGGGCAGGAATCTCAGTGTGGGTGGTCGCATGCAGGTGTTCTGCTCCCAGAAATGTGGGAAGCATTGCTCCAGTAATATCGGATCGTGCTGTGTGGTATGATTATTTTCACTTCGTATCGCTACATTTTACAACACCACATTTTCAGTGACATAGGTGAAAGGTTCATTAGATTTTTAGTTGAATATAGATGGCGACATAGTTATGATGTGATCTTCAAAGAATCTGGAGCAATGATTTTGACCTCGGGTCGCTATTCTGTGATCCCCAAAACGTGGAGCAACGACCCCCTTGGATGTCTGCACTTCCCTCACCTGTACACACCCCCCTCACCTCTACACCATCCCTCACCTGTACACACCTCCCTCACCTGTACACACCCCCCTCACCTCTACACCATCCCTCACCTCTATACACCTCCCTCACCTGTACACACCCCCCTCACCTCTACACCATCCCTCACCTCTATACACCTCCCTCACCTGTACACACCTCCCTCACCTGTACACACCTCCCTCACCTCTACACACCATCCCTCACCTCTACACCATCCCTCACCTCTATACACCTCCCTCACCTCTACACACCTCCCTCACCTCTACACACCTCCCTCACCTCTACACCTCCCTCACCTCTACACACCTCCCTCACCTCTACACACCTCCCTCACCTCTACACACCTCCCTCACCTCTACACACCTCCCTCACCTCTACACACCTCCCTCACCTCTACACACCTCCCTCACCTCTCTACACCTCCCTCACATCTACACACCCCCCTCACATCTACACACCCCCCTCACCTGTACACACCTCCCTCACCTGTACACACCTCCCTCACCTCTACACACCTCCCTCACCTCTACACCATCCCTCACCTCTACACCATCCCTCACCTGTACACACACCCCTCACCTGTACACACCTCCCTCACCTGTACACACCTCCCTCACATCTACACACCTCCCTCACCTCTACACACCCCCCTCACCTCTACACACCCCCCTCACCTGTACACACCCCCCTCACCTGTACACACCTCCCTCACCTGTACACACCTCCCTCACCTCTACACCATCCCTCACCTGTACACACCTCCCTCACCTGTACACACCTCCCTCACCTCTACACCATCCCTCACCTCTATACACCTCCCTCACCTGTACACACCTCCCTCACCTCTACACCATCCCTCACCTCTATACACCTCCCTCACCTGTACACACCTCCCTCACCTCTACACCATCCCTCACCTCTATACACCTCCCTCACCTGTACACACCTCCCTCACCTCTACACACCTCCCTCACCTCTACACACCTCCCTCACCTCTACACACCTCCCTCACCTCTACACCATCCCTCACCTCTACACACCTCCCTCACCTCTACACCATCCCTCACCTCTACACACCTCCCTCACCTCTACACACTTCCCTCACCTCTACACACCCCCCTCACCTCTACACACCCCCCTCACCTCTACACACCTCCCTCACCTCTATACACCTCCCTCACCTCTACACACCTCCCTCACCTCTACACCATCCCTCACCTCTATACACCTCCCTCACCTCTACACACCTCCCTCACCTCTACACACCTCCCTCACCTGTACACACCTCCCTCACCTCTACACACCTCCCTCACCTCTACACACCTCCCTCACCTCTACACGGTACACACACCCCTCACCTGTACACACCCCCCTCACCTGTACACACCTCCCTCACCTCTACACACCTCCCTCACCTCTACACGGTACACACACCCCTCACCTGTACACACCCCCCTCACCTGTACACACCTCCCTCACCTGTACACACCTCCACCGCCCACTGCCCGAGGCCTGTTGGGTTCAGGTTACAGCTGAGAGATGGGCAGAGATTCATCCCGATGTAAGTGGGATCCAACCATCTTCTTTTAAAGGGATTGAGGAGCCAGAGATACCAGGGGCCCGTTTGATAATTTAGGCTCGGGACGATGTGGGTCAACTTTATTCAACACTTAGTTATGCTTATACTGTCTTATTGAACAGATTTAAATATTATTAAAGGTAACCCTTGTACGAGTATGCAATAACTGATCAGCATATGATATTGGGTTTGTCTGTCAATAGCTGAGTGGTTTGTGATAATGGGTTTGTCCAACAATAGCTGAGTGGTTCGTGATAATGGGTTTGTCCGTCAATAACTGATCAGCTTGTTATAATGGGTTTGTCGTAATAACTGAGTGCCTTAGGATAATGGGTTTATCTAACAATAACTGATAGGCTTGTGATAATGGGTTTCTCTCACAATAGCTGGTCACTCTATGAGAATGGGTTTGTCTCATAATAACTGATCAGCTTGTGGATTTGTCATAATAACTAAGTGAATCCTGATAATGGGTTTATCTGTTACTCATAATAACCGAGCTGCTCATATAATGAGTCTGTCTGACAGTGATAATGGGGATCTCTGTTATAATAACTGAATCCCTCACAGTGATAATGGGTTTGTCTGTTATAATTACTGAATGTCTCACAGTGATAATGGGGATCTCTGTTATAATAACTGAATGTCTCACAGTGATAATGGGGTTCTCTGTTATAATAACTGAATGTCTCACAGTGATAATGGGTTTGTCTGTTACAATAACTGAATGTCTCACACAATGAGTCTGTTTCAGTGATAATGGGGTTCTCTGTTACAATAACTGAATGTCTCAGAGTGATAATGGGTTTGTCTGTTACTATAACTGAATCTCTCACAGTGATAATGGGGATCTCTGTTATAATAACTGAGTGCCTCACAGTGATAGTGGGTTTGTCTGTTACTATAACTGAATCTCTCACACAATGAGTCTGTCTCAGTGATAATGGGGTTCTCTGTTATAATACCTGAGTGCCTCACAGTGATAATGGAATTCTCTGTTACTCATAGTATCTGAGAGCTGATCATATAATGAGTCTGTCTCACAGTGATAATGGGTTTGTCTGTTATAATAACTGGATGTGTCACAGTGATAATGGGAATCTCTTTTACAATAACTGAGTGCCTCGCAGTGATAATGGGGTTCTCTGTTACTACGACTGAGTGTCTGACAGTGATAATGGGGATCTCTGTTATAACGACTGAGTGTCTCACAGTGATAATGGGGTTCTCTGTTATAATAACTGAATGTCTAACAGTGATAATGGGGTTCTCTGTTATAATAACTGAATGTCTAACAGTGATAATGGGGATCTCTGTTATAATAACTGAGTGTCTCACAGTGATAATGGGGTTCTCTGTTATAATAACTGAATCTCTCACAGTGATGATGGGTTTGTCTGTTACTATAACTGGGTGCTGCTCACACAATGCGTCTGTCTCACCGTGGCAGACTGTACAGTGATAACTCTGTGTTATAAATACCCGCACACCTGGCACCAGAATGCAGGTTATTAGCGGGTTCAGGGGGCGGGGGCTGACCCTCCTGGCCTCACCCCAAGTGGCCCGGCTTCATTATAGCCCGGTTACACCTAGTTACCCCCTGCCCTGCTCATAGCCGAGTTACCCCGCCCTGCTTATAGCCGAGTTACCCCGCCCTGGTCTACACCGGGTTACCCCGCCCTGGTCTACACCGGGTTACCCCGCCCTGGTCTACACCTGGTTCCCCCGCCCTGGTCTACACCTGGTTACCCCGCCCTGCTCATAGCCGAGTTACCCCGCCCTGGTCTACACCTGGTTACCCCGCCCTGCTCTACACCTGGTTACCCCGTCCTGGTCTACACCTGGTTACCCCGCCCTTATTTCCTCCGAGTTCCCCCGCCCTGGTCTACACCTGGTTCCCCCGCCCTGGTCTCCTCCGGGTTACCCCGCCCTGGTCTACACCTAGTTACCCCGCCCTGGTCTACACCTAGTTACCCCGCCCTGGTCTCCTCCGGGTTACCCCGCCCTGGTCTACACCTGGTTACCCCTGCCCTGCTCATAGCCGAGTTACCCCGCCCTGGTCTACACCTGGTTACCCCGCCCTGGTCTACACCTGGTTACCCTGCCCTGGTCTCCTCCGGGTTACCCCCTCCCCTGATCTACACCTAGTTACCCCTGCCCTGCTCATAGCCGAGTTACCCCGCCCTGGTCTACACCTGGTTACCCCGCCCTGGTCTCCTCCGGGTTACCCCCTCCCCTGATCTACACCTAGTTACCCCTGCCCTGCTTATAGCCGAGTTACCCCGCCCTGGTCTACACCTAGTTACCCCGCCCTGGTCTACACCTGGTTACCCCGCCCTGGTCTCCTCCGAGTTACCCCGCCCTGGTCTCCTCCGGGTTACCCCGCCCTGGTCTCCTCCGAGTTACCCCGCCCTGGTCTACACCAGGTTACCCCGCCCTGGTCTACACCAGGTTACCCCGCCCTGGTCTCCTCCGGGTTACCCCCTCCCCTGGTCTACACCTGGTTACCCCGCCCTGGTCTACACCTGGTTACCCCGCCCTGGTCTACACCTGGTTACCCCGCCCTGGTCTCCTCCGGGTTACCCTGCCCTGGTCTCCTCCGGGTTACCCCCTCCCCTGGTCTACACCTGGTTACCCCGCCCTGGTCTACACCTGGTTACCCCGCCCTGGTCTCCTCCGGGTTACCCCGCCCTGGTCTACACCTGGTTACACCCTCCCCTGGTCTCCTCCGGGTTACCCCCTCCCCTGATCTACACCTGGTTACCCCGCCCTGGTCTACACCTGGTTACACCCTCCCCTGGTCTCCTCCGGGTTACCCCCTCCCCTGATCTACACCTGGTTACCCCGCCCCGGTCTACACCTAGTCACCCCGCCCTGGTCTCCTCCGAGTTACCCCGCCCTGGTCTACACCTGGTTACCCCGCCCTGGTCTCCTCCGGGTTACCCCCTCCTCTGGTCTACACCTAGTTACCCCGCCCTGGTCTCCTCCGGGTTACTCCCTCCCCTGGTCTACACCTGGTTACCCCGCCCTGGTCTACACCTGGTTACCCCGCCCTGGTCTACACCTGGTTACCCCGCCCTGGTCTCCTCCGAGTTACCCCGCCCTGGTCTACACCTGGTTACCCCGCCCTGGTCTACACCTGGTTACCCCGCCCTGGTCTCCTCCGGGTTACCCCCTCCCCTGGTCTACACCTGGTTACCCCGCCCTGGTCTACACCGGGTTACCCCGCCCTGGTCTCCTCCGGGTTACCCCCTCCCCTGGTCTACACCTGGTTACCCCACCCTGGTCTACACCTGGTCTACACCTGGTTACCCCCTCCCCTGGTCTACACCTGGTTACCCCGCCCTGGTCTCCTCCAGCCGCCCACTGTGCCCGCAATACGCGGCCAGCAGTCAGCAGCAGTCTCACAGGGCGCAGAGACATGCCTCAGTCAGGTGAGCCCCGTGCAGAGTGTGGGTGAATCAAACCAACCAACCTCTCCCCCACCCTCCTCCACCCTCCTCCACTCTGGATTCTCTCCTCCACTCGGCAGAGACCGCGGACACTGGGCTCTCACCTGCCGTGAGCAGATCAGAGGTTAACCCTCTCGTCCCGCACTGTGAGCTGCTCGTGTCTGAGTGTGAGCCCGCTCAGAGACTCGGGATGTCAGTGGTTAACGCGGGGCGGGTCTGTGTGGTTCGGACGAGCCCAGACGAGCTGACAGAACGGGCACAGGAAAGAAGCCCCGACACGGATTAGGACCACTTCACCAGCATATGTCCTGGAGGAATGGCCGCCATGGAGCACCAGACCCCTCCAGTGTGCCGCCCTTTTTTTTCTCCTTTTTTTTTTTTTTATTGTAAATCTTCATCATTCGTTACAATAGTTACACTGATTCTTCTCGTGCAGGTTTTACAATAACATGGGCATCTGTCAGCCATATTCAGTAGGCTGGTTTCAATCAGATCCCAACAAATACACTTCAGCAAACATAGATAGGGTACTCATTGGATTTTCCATCATAACTATACACAAGTTTTTACTTTGTTTTAATAGACGGAAATTAACAAAAGAAACTAAATATCAAATTAGAGTGGTGTAAAAGAACCTTGAGAATGCAATGGTGAACTGGACGTTAAATCAAACCAACCAACAACAATCCCGTGTGCCAGGGACGGAGAGGAAGTGAGGTGGACTGGTAATCACAAGGTTGTGGGTTCGAGTCCCACTCCAGCCACCCTTCTCCTTTACCTCCAGCAGTGGTATCATCTAAAGACAATTTACTTGCAGTGTGATTTTATTCAAGGACAGGGGTGGGGAGTTAGCTCAGTGGTTAAGGCACTGGACTTGTAATCCTGAGGTTGTAGGACTTTGTGGGTTCGAGTCCCACTGCAGCCACCTTTCTCCTTCATCCCCAGCAGTAGTAGAGTTACTGCTATATCAAAGACAAGTCCTTCTCATACCATGTCTATGTGGTGTGGTGTGCAGCCACCTTCTCCTTCGTTATATCAAAGGCCAATCCTTCTCATACCATGTCTATGTGGTATGGGAAGTAAAAGAACTCTCACCTCGGTAAATGTGTAGGGGGGAGATTTCTACCTACATTCATCTCATAGTTTCGATCACCACCCTGTGTAAATCCAATGAGGAAAGCTGAGCCTTGAGGTAGGTCCTATATACCCTCAGGGCTGCCCGGGGCATTAAACAAACCAACAAACCCCAATGCGGGGTACCACATGCGGTGAAGTCGGCCATATTGTGCCAGGCCCCTCCCCGGGTTTCCAGGTACACTGATATCAGGCTCGGTAGGCTCAGGCGTTAGGCTTCATCACGCCTGACTGCAGGGGCTTTGTTCAGATGACCCAGTTAGTTACACTTCCGGTATAATCCTCGTGATGGCCATGTTCCCCACGAGGTGGCGCCACTGAGACCCACTATTAGCAGTTCCCCTCGGTTTAGTACCAGCCACTACCACAAGGGGCATGTTGAATGCCATCATGAAAGAGTTAGTATCTGTGCTTGAGTAAGTGGAAGCAGTGATAGTAATCTAGATGACGGAGAGGAAGCTACCCATGTTCTCCACCAGTGTTACTATCTATGTCCAAGTTGGTGTAAGCTGTGATAGTTATCTGAATGAAGAACATAAAGCTTACCCTGGTTCTCCACCAGTGTTACTATCTATGTCTGAGTTGGTGTAGGGGGGTGATAGTAATCTGAATGAAGAACATAAAGCTTACCCTGGTTCTCCACCAGTGTTACTATTTATGCTCAAGTTGGTGTAAGCTGTGATAGTTATCTGAATGATGAACAGAAAGCTGTAATTCCTTTCACATGGTTTATTGTCGATCATCTGACAGCTGCGGCCTAACTGGTTATACATCGATGTTACTCACTCCGTTGTGGGGGAGGGGAGACCTGGCTGTTACAATGTCTCCCTCCCGCTGGAGGATCAGCACAGAGCAAACCGGTCAGTTAGACGCTCATCCGTTTCTCAGCAGAGAAGTTGCGGTGTAACAAAAGTAATGGGCTATTATTTCATCGTGTTGCTGTTTATACATGTACATACATATGAGATATCAATACTCTACGAGCCCGGTTATCTGCAGAACCCTCAAAAACCAATCACCATACAGACCGGAAATGGAGCGGACATGCTGACGGCGCACATTCAGATCCACTTCCGGTACACGTGTCCCGTTTTTTAAACTTGGCGGAGCACCGTGCGCCCCCTGGTGTGATCTGATGAAGGATGCGGCGTATTTGAGCATCTGGTTACCATGGTGACAGGCAGGTTGTGGGCAGGGGGGGGGGGGGGGTGTATTGATTCTCACTCAGTGCCGTCCTCGTGTATTTAAGCGGCGATGTGAATCGGGGGGACTCGGCAGGGCTCGGCAATAGTCGGCGGGGTGGTTGCGATTTATTTGGTTTTATCTCCGTTTTTACACATGGCGGGAATGGAGCCTGTTGGGAACTGCAGACTGTGTGATGCGTTAACCCCTCACTGCCTCAGGGCTTATTTAACCCTTTAGTTACCAATAGAGCAAAGATATATATATATATATATATATCATAAGTACTGTTCGTATTCAGCTCTTTGAACATTGTTTGTTAAACCATGTTCGTATGTATGTGTGTGTATATATTATCAAGAATTGTCACGAAATTTCATATGATTGTTTATATGGCATGAGTTGTCTTTGCGGAATGATATCACGAAGCGGAGCTGAGTGATATCTTTAGCAGAAGACAATGAACGCCATGTAAACAATTATATGAAATTAAGTGATGTTTAGATTTTATCCTACCCCATCATGCATATTTGATTGCATATGTCACCCGTGGCATATACAAATTTTATGCCATAACAGTGGCATACAGAGACACCATGATAAGTCTATGGGGATTTATATGAGGGGTAGGATAAATACATATACATGTGCATATTATACATACATAGATATGTAAATACATGTATGTCTATGTATATACATGTACATTCAAATGTATGTTCATGCTAGTACTTAAAATATACGTGCTTACATGTACATCCATATGTATATGAATCTTATATATGCTCTAACATGCTTATAGAGACGCATACTTCTTGAAGTATTGTCGGTTTTCTACTCGTATTTTTTCTCTGGATTTCTAAATAGAATTCTCTTCACGTGACCCAGTTTCGTCCTCGTTGGTATAAAGCTGTCACGGGAGAGTTTATCCTCACAGTAAGTAGACTGTACTGTAAGTAGGATCCCTTCTGAGGCGGGTTGAGAGGGGAGTTTATGGCGGCCTACACCTCTCTCTGTGTGCGTCAGGGGAGTTTCTAACATAATATTTACTGAATTTTATCACACTCTCCACACACTCTTTGACTCCGGCTGAGAGGTCGCCACTGCTGGCAGTGGAGTGTTATTGCGTCAAGACAGGAAAAGGGCAGAGGGCCTTATAAAAAGCACGCCATTTCTCCTCTCACTGGCGTTTTTCTTGTGAATAAAAGAAACATTTTATCTGCAGGGATGTGAGTCAGTGTTGGAGAGGTGGCTGCGTGTGATGGGAATACGCGTATAGTAGAACCTCGAAAAATAGACACATTTGTGTCATGAAATTATTATAAATCTTAGATATTTGAATTGTAAAACAACCACGAGTCCACCAGGTTTTATTGAAGTGGTTTATATTATATTTGTTGTGAGTTACAGGATTGGAAGCTTAGTTAACCAACGTTTGGGCAAGTGTTGCCTTCATTAGGGTTTATATGATTATAAATGTATATACAGTACAACACAGTAAAATGGGACATTTTTGATAGTCCTCTGCAGGTTACAATAAGCAAGAAAAAGAGGATTCTGTTCTATGCATATGAGGGTGGTTTTGGCCCACTTGATTCAGGTCAACTGTAGAACCATCCCAAGGCACAATTAACACTATGTAAGGAGGTCAGGGTGAAGGTCGTGGTTTGCTCTGAATGCAGTCATTGGTTGCCGGGTCAACCCATGCCTTCTGTATTCCTTATATGGCAGTGAAGGTATGGGGACAACTCCATGCAGTAGCGGTTGTTGTGACTGTGGCACAAAATGAACGTCACTTTAAGGTAACCGTTAAAGTAAGATTATTTGATGAAGAAGAAACTGAGCCGAGCCTTCTGTGAGAACAGGCGTCTTTTTACCGGAGTCTCACTGTATTCTCACTATAAATAACCGTCACAGAGATTCCCCAGAAGCTGTGAGGTGTGAGATGTGTGTGTTACGACTTACGCTGGGCTTACCTCGTGAAGGCTGACCTCAGGTCTCCAGCTAGGTCACTGACACGACAAACAAGACGGCAGCACAGAGGCATAGCCCAGCGTCATCGAAAAGCCACCAGCTATGTCACTGACAGAACAAACAAGACGGCAGCACAGAGGCATAGCCCAGCGTCATCGGAAATCCACCAGCTAGGTCACTGACATAACAAACAAGACATCAGCACAGAGATACAGCTCAGCGACTGTCGAAATCCACCTTTTCAATTAAAAAAAACCCATACAATTCCTTTTCCCGGTATTACAAAGCAAAGATAACCTTATCGAGCCTCATTAAGGTCATTAAAACTCAACTTTCGGAGCTGTGAATATTTCTTGATAAGTATTTCTGTTCTCAGAACCCAGGTATAAGAATTAAAGCGCGTTTAGAGAGTGAGAATTCATTGACACGGCCTGGGTTGGACCACACCAACCTTATAGTCGGAGCAGAGTGGAGACAGAGGTGGCGGCGCTCGTATATTACTACGCGTCATCCACTCGGAGCATACGGCCGCTTGTATGTGAAACCAGCCCATAGTGTATACGCCCTCCAGAGGTTACTCGTCTCCCGATTATCGCCCAGGGTAAATACAAGTTCCGCTCGCGAGAAACTGGGCACACCACGATCATATGAACCACAGTTTTCCCATTTATATTTGAGTAACCTGAATATAATTTCGGCTTTACATGTAGAAATAGCTGAAATTTCCATTTCTGACATCGGATTTCCCATTTGAAGACTTATAAAAACCGTTTATATATAAACCGTCATAAAAGCAATGATTGTGGGTTACGGGTCAAGGGTCAAGGGTCTATCACCATACAACGTCGGTAACCAGCACACACCAGTACCTGTAAACAGACTGAATTCTGGGATACCTCAATAGGGTCTATGCATCTCCCAAAGCCCAGTCTCTCTCAGTGCAGTGTGGTGCCGGCAGGTGTCGCTGACTGGTGTGAACAGCGCGAACTAGACCCGCCACTGGAGAGACTACGCTGGAACACTGCGCCTACCCCGCCTTACTCATAGCACGGAGCGGAGGAGGCACAGGCGTTACCCCTTCAGTATCTGGACATTAGGAAAGTTGCAGGGAGCCAGTATCTTAGGGTCTTAGATGCATGCACAGCTGACCATGACCAATCACCTGGGACATAAATACCTCATTGACCTACTGGTGTTTGATATGTTTGGATCCTAGACTCAGGCAGTTGTAGAAATGACAAGTTGACTGGGTGCAAGTGGGTTAGAGAAACGATCTATAGACTTGATATAATCCAAACCTTTTCAGTGTTATTGTTTTATATTTCCACGCTCATTTATTAATGATGAACTTTCCATAAGCTCCTAGTTCTCTAGCACAGTATCCATCTCGCTAGCCTTGGAGTTCTCTTTGAACAAGGTAGATGTCAGAATATATCTCTTCTAACATTGTCTCTTTGAGTTTTACGGAAAACAGGAGTTTGTCCATCGACAATTGGCACTGAACTTTGCGCGGTTAACCTTCATGGATGATAGAAGTTATATTTGTATAAGGATCGTTATTTCTAGCTGAGTGCTGCAATTCTTTGGTGGACTTTACAGTGCGATCGATTAAGTACATATTGCATGTAGAATTGCAGGATATTGCAGGAACGGGCTAAATAGATATTACGTGTATATTTTTTCACAGAGCCTTTAGAAAATGGGCATAATTATATGATGGTACTAGTTAGTGTGTGAACTGGGTCCCCTGTCAACTTCCATCTAACCAGATAACTAGACCACTTCTCTGACCTATCAGGACCGAAGTGAGGCTCCACCAACTGTGAACCGGGCCTAACGTGTGACGCTGAACGAACTACGATGTATGACCTAACGTGTAAATGATTAATAATACACGATTCACTCAGTCACAGTTTAGAGGAACCTTTAGCGACCGTTTTACGTAGAAACTGGGCTGATGTCAGATGTCCTAAAACCAGATCACAGATGGTGAAAGGTCACGTGGGTCGATGGACGCTGAGAACACCAGGACGCCACCTGGCGGATCATTCACCCACACGCCGTCTGGTGGTAATGTAGTGAACTAACAGTCCCGAGAACTCACGCTCCAAACTGTGTTCATAAATCATCATCTGAACTCTCGAATCTTCCCATGTCCTCCCATGTTTTTTTTTTAGGTTTTTTTTAGATAAAATCGGCAAGGAAAAAAAGATGGCAGTTTTCCACCTTTCCAGGGAAATCCTTGTTTATGTTTCCAGTTTATAAAACTTGTTTTCTTGTATAAGACGAAGAACATATAAATTTAGCCTCATTCACATTAATAAAACAGTCTCTCAAATCAGTAAATTCAACTTGAAAAAAAAATGTCCTGACCCCCATCTGATCAGTGATATCCCTGCGATCTTTTTCCCCGAAAATAATTCAACCAGGAAAGTAGAACTAATGAGGTCATAGAGCTGTGCCCTTAGAAGGGAGCCGGCGGTTGGGAGGGCCCCCGGTCGGGATTCGGTGGAGGGCGGAGAGGGAGGGACTCAGAGAGGGAGGGACTCGGAGAGGGAGGGACTCGGAGAGGGAGGGACTCGGAGAGGGAGGGACTCGGAGAGGGAGGGACTCGGAGAGGGAGGGACTCAGAGAGGGAGGGACTCAGAGAGGGAGGGACTCAGAGAGGGAGGGACTCAGAGAGGGAGGGACTCAGAGAGGGAGGGACTCAGAGAGGGAGGGACTCGGAGAGGGAGGGACCCGGAGAGGGAGGGACTCGGAGAGGGAGGGGTCTTCGTTTTATACAAGAAAATAAATTTTATTAACCGTAAATATAAACAAGGATGTCCATGGAAAAGTATAAATTTAGCTCGAGTCGGGAGGGAGGGAGGCGGAGAGGGAGAGACGGCGGGGCCTCTTTCCGTATCAATACAAACAGATGGCAGGTCTATTCCGGGACAGAGCGTGGGTTATCACTCACACACACACACCCCTACACTCACACACTCACAGAGACACACACACTCACACACTCACACACTCACACACACTCAGAGAGCGGCCAGATGTGCAGCACGACAAACAACTCGCATTTACTCGCCGCCTGCCAGAATTACCGCCAGATATTGTGATAGGGTCACTGACGAGGGTACAAGCCCAATCACTGATAGTCATAGTATGTCGTAAAGTTATGGATTGAATTATTCAAAGTTATAACTAGAATTATAGCAGTTATTATCATATACCTATGGCCGGACATCTAGGAAATACTCTTTAGAAGTTATCGATATTAGTTTGAGGCGCTGTTGTTCCTGCTTACTTGTCACTGAGGCATTCTGGCCATGTCCGGATGAAGGCCAGTGTGGATGTGGTATTATAGGGAAACAGGGTTAGTGTGTGAGAACAAAATCTGTTTGAAGTATTCCGGTGTATTTAAGTGGACCAAGTTTGAAGATCTCGGTCTGTATATTATTATATACCTATAGCCGAACATCTATGAAATACTACCTAAGGCCAAGGGTGCAGTATAAATAATGTTCGGGCTCACTGTGTCGTAGTGAATGAGCTATGAATCTATGACTCAATGAGTAAATAAAATGCTGGGTTTTTTTTTTATTAACGTTAGATATATGGTAAAAAGAAAACGTCGTGACTGAGTCCGTATGATGCTGTTCTCGGCCTTACGGACATATCTGTTATGGTAGGAAAGACCTGGAACTTCCAACCCTACGTGCTCAGTAAGGACGTTTTCTGTTAGTTACACCAGGTGGCTAATTCTCCCCACATCCGGGCCTCCGCTATCAGCTCTGTTAACTCACACGACGTCCGCCAGGTGTCAGGCCTGATAAAAGCCCTTATAGCTGCAGCGTACTAAAACCCAGCCCCATACGAGGTGTTGATAACAACGTAAAAAACAGAGTCAGGCCAGAGTGTGCGTGGGTGTTTAGATAGTCCAACCAGATGGGGAGTGAAACCGACCAGATGGGTTTTGTAAAACGTAACTAGGACATGTGATTAGGACATTATAGAGGAAACCTATTTAAGTTTATGGTCGTATCCGTTCGGGTTTTAAATAGCGCAGTCATTCACATTTCAAAGCTAGGTAAATTAGGTAGCAATTCAAACGAGATGGGATCGAGCTCTGACCGTAAACCTGAATGGGTATCTGAATTTATCTCACCCCTCACATTGACTAATTGACTAACATTTGTAACATAATCCCCCATTGAGTATTCTTTTTAGATATTCCATGGGCGTTTCATACCTCTAAGGGGATGAGATCATTAAAAGGACTTATTCAAGAATTTGCACCATTGATTAGATATTGGAACGAGAATGGGGTACCCAAAGAATTTACCCAGAATTGTCAAGTGTAAAAGGTGGAAAACAACCGGAGAATACATGTACTGAAATATGTATAAATCTATGAGGGGACAGTAGAAAATAGTATGATATAGAGAGTTACCTCTACAAATCAGAAATGTATTTGTAAAATATAACTAAGGGCAGAAAGCCTACCCTAGTTCCTTGGTAAGCCGTTAGGGGGCTCACGTTGAGTTCCACTCTCTTAGCAGATCCTTGGTCCTGCTGGCAAGCCAAGGATCTGCTAGGAGATTGGGGGGCATCTGGCAATCTCCAAGCGCAGATCCTGAACCTATGGTAACATCCAAAGCACAAGCCACACGAAGGATCTGCTGGGAGAGTGTGCGTCGGGAGACAGATGGCTGCCCCCACCAGAGAATAGCTATATCGTCTATATACAAATTAATTGCAGTGTGACATTATCGGAGGTCATCTAATACGCACTACTCCTGGTAATAGCAGCAGATATTGAGACATCAAGATATCGTCATCATCAAGTCCTAGGATACAGCGGCTGGGTATTGATTACCAGAACACTAAGAGGGTTGAGAATGTACGCAGCTTAATTATGTTGGCAATGATCCCAAGTATACAAATCAGTACCATTGATCCATTATGTCCAGTTGAGAGATGAAAAAAGTGCACCCAGAGAGAGATCGAGAGCCAAGAATATTATATAAAGGCAGCTTCATATAGAAGGGAACATAAACAAGATGAAAAAACACACTCATATAGATAATTAGCGGGGGTAGACTTATACACAACAAAAAAAATATATAGGCAATTGTAGGGGGTAGACTTATACACAACAAAACACATATATAGGCAATTGTAGGGGGTAGAATTATACACAACAAAACACATATATATAGGCAATTGTAGGGGGAAGACTTATACACAACAAAACACATATATAGGTAATTGTAGGGGGTAGACTTATACACAACAAAACACATATATAGGTAATTGTAGGGGGTAGACTTATACACAACAAAACACATATATAGGTAATTGTAGGGGGTAGACTTATACACAACAAAACACATATATAGGTAATTGTAGGGGGTAGACTTATACACAACAAAACACATATATAGGTAATTGTAGGGGGTAGACTTATACACGATAAAATATATAGAGGCAATTGAAGGGGCTGCACCTTACCTAGAGGGTACTGCCAATAACATGGGTTCTTAGAAGGCATGTAGAATAGAAAGACGCATTCAAAGAAGGCACAAAGAATCCAGTCAGAAACAGGCATCTATCGAAGGAAGGTAAAGTAGGAACCAGAAGCCACAGCCAAAAACAGGAGCTCACAGAATGCATTTAAAGTAGCTACGAAGAAAGTAGCACCAGAAAAGGGCATTCATAAAAGGCATTTAAAGTAGCTATGAAGAAAGTAGCACCAGAAAAGGGCATTCATAAAAGGCATTTAAAGTAGCTATGAAGAAAGCACCACCAGAAAAGGGCATTCATAAAAGGCATTTTAAGTAGCTATGAAGAAAGCACCACCAGAAAAGGGCACTCATAGAAGGCATTTAAAGGAGGCAGCATGAAGCCACAACCAGTGCGTATCGCTGTCCGTATTGCCCGGGCACCAGGAGGCTAGTTCGCGGGTCATCCGCCAGGGGGTGGGCGCGCGGCGACGCGGTACCAGACGACTGGCAGCTTAACCTACTTGTGCGGACATCATCAAAGCGTGCTGCTGTGTGAGGTGGATCCTGTGTGTGTGAGGTGTGGACTGAGCAGACGACTCTTAATGCGGCAGACGGGTCGATACAGGGTCTCCGTCTGATCCGGGCGGTGATAACACCTAGTAATACACGAGCGTTAGCATTGCGAAGTGCAGCTTGAGTGGTTTACAGAGCTGCCTGTCCACAAAACCATCGTTCGTTGCATTTTTTGTATTTAGTATATTTGGTATTCCGGTGTTAGTCCCACGTCCTTGGAACTCGGGAGAGGGAGATTACACCTCGATACCTGTAACGGATTTCGTACGCGCACACTGTCCCCGTTTCCCTATACTACCCCAGCTCGCTGTATGATGGATGTGTGGTACGCGTGTTCACATGGCGTGACTCCTACACTTATATCTACCCCTCCGGACCACAGCCGAGTTTTAACAATATGCAAATAACCCCAACCATCCTAATCAGCAGATAACAACGGCCCAACTACGGCTAAATTAGCGCCGTGTTAGCTTTTTTCACGGCCACACTGATACCGACTCTATTTATAACTCGTGTCTGATCAATATGAGGGCGGAGAGTGGTGCATGGTTAGAATGGGGCAGATCACTCTCCAAGCAGATCCGCTGTGCTTACTACTCTCTGCTCCAACCCGGTCACGTGATATACCGGAACAGGAACTGATGCTACTTTCAGGTATCACAACAGTGAATCTGTCAAACAAGCGTAAAAGCTAATAATTCATAAATTATGAGTTGAGGGTAAACTGTAAATGTTGGATGAGTTTCACAGACAATCCAGCTCTTTCTCCTTCGGCTTTAAACCACATTATAGTGAGAATCCACAGTTGGTGATACTTCCCCTTAGAACTATTAGCACATGGTTCTTGTTGACAAAACAAAACCCTGCCACACATGAAGTGTTCACTACTCAAGATGGTATTTACGATATAATATGTACAACTTTTCTTTAACAAGTAACACACACAATACTTTCCAAGGTGCTTAAAATCTAGACTAAATGGAAAATTGGCGTATAGGGCAGAGATTTAGAATATATGGAAAACTGGCGTATGGGGCAGAGATACGAGCAGAGTACAGTATCTCTGCTTGGAGAGTGTGGAGAGACATGTGGCCGCCAGAGGGGTGTGTGTGGGTGATGGGGGTAGGGGGGGCATTACCCCGCTCCGGTACCCCGCTCCGGTACCCCGCTCCGGTACCCCGCTCCGGTACCCCGCTCCGGTACCCCGCTCCGGTACCCCGCTCCGGTACCCCGCTCCGGTACCCCGCTCCCTTACCCCGCTCCCTTACCCCGCTCCGCTACCCCGCTCCGCTACCCCGCTCCGGTACCCCGCTCCGTTACCCCGCTCCGCTACCCCGCTCCGTTACCCCGCTCCGTTACCCCGCTCCCTTACTCCGCTCCCTTACCCCGCTCCCTTACTCCGCTCCCTTACTCCGCTCCCTTACCCCGCTCCCTTACCCCGCTCCCTTACCCCGCTCCCTTACTCCGCTCCCTTACCCCGCTCCGCTACCCCGCTCCGGTACCCCGCCCCCTTACCCCGCTCCCTTACTCCGCTCCCTTACTCCGCTCCCTTACCCCGCTCCCTTACTCCGCTCCCTTACCCCGCTCCCTTACCCCGCTCCCTTACTCCGCTCCCTTACCCCGCTCCGGTACCCCGCTCCCTTACCCCGCTCCCTTACCTCGCTCCGTTACCCCGCTCCGGTACCCTCCTCCGTGGGCCTGCTTTATTCGGCAGACAATGCATTGAGAGGGCTCTCCAGGGCCGGGTTAATGTCTGCCTCCAGGTCCACTGGGGGCCGGGGTGGTGGGGAGACGGCTGAACCCTCACCAGGAGGGGTCGTTGGGTGGTCGGCGATAAATATAACTCAGCGTAAAAACAACAGCGCAGATAAACCGCGCAGACCGGATACAGATAGCCGGCCCGTACCCAGCTGGCCACCAGCACCCGCCGTGACCAGCGGAGCGGACGCCCGGCCACCACGTGACCGGCGCGGGCGTCCCGGTAGAGGGCGTGGTGTGGTGTTGTTGTGGGAGGAGGGAGACGGGGGAGGAGCAGGAGGGGAGGTACGGGACACGGGCTGAGGGACGGGGAGTTGACGGGGTGAGAGGCGACAGGGTCCCGGTACACCCCGCCCTACTCCACGGTCCCAGAGACACACATAAAGAGACACAGATATTACAGAGACATAGACATAGACGGACACAGAGGAGGGGAGGTACGGGACACGGGGTGAGGGACGGGGGAGTTGACGGGGTGAAAGGCGACAGGGTCCCGGTACACCCCGCCCTACTCCACGGTCCCAGAGACACACATAAAGAGACACAGATATTACAGAGACATGGACATAGACGGACACAGAGGAGGGGAGGTACGGGACACGGGGTGAGGGACGGGGGAGTTGACGGGGTGAGAGGCGACAGGGTCCTGGTACACCCCGCCCTACTCCACGGTCCCAGAGACACACATAAAGAGACACAGATATTACAGAGACATGGACATAGACGGACACAGAGGAGGGGAGGTACGGGACACGGGGTGAGGGACGGGGGAGTTGACGGGGTGAGAGGCGACAGGGTCCCGGTACACCCCGCCTTACTCCACGGTCCTAGAGACACACATAAAGAGACACAGATATTACAGAGACATAGACATAGACGGACACAGAGGAGGGGAGGTACGGGACACGGGCTGAGGGACGGGGGAGTTGACGAGGTGAGATGCGACAGGGTCCCGGTACACCCCGCCTTACTCCACGGTCCTAGAGACACACATAATTATATACAGAGACATAGACATAGACAGACAAAGAGATGGGGAGGTACGGGACCCGGGCTGAGGGACGGGGGAGTTGACGGGGTGAGAGGCGACAGGGTCCCGGTACACCCCGCCTTACTCCACGGTCCCAGAGACAGACTGAGACACATACATAGATACTGAGAGGGAGAGAGGTGTGGGGGGGGGGGGGGGGGAGGCACACACAAAGATAAACACAGACATGGGTAGACTTAATCACGTCTATCTTTATCAACATTCATTTAATGCTTCATTTAATCCGCCCTCACCCATCCTTTTCACTGTAGACTTGCTCAAGTCTTTGATTATGAACACCCATTAAATGATTCAACAAGAGTAGATTAAATCTTCCCCTGAACTTGCCCAGGTATCTGTATCACAGTGAGGAGTAGGTGGAGGGGTACAGGGGTACAGAGAAGCCCGTCTCCCGTCACTGGTCCGGGCTGGACGCTGGGACTGAGGCGGGTTTAACACACGGAGGAGGGTGTGTGTGGGTACCGCCCCGTGTAGGGCCTGCCGCACGCCTCGCTCACCCCTCCCCCTCCCCCGCCCCGCCCCGCCCCGCACCACGCCGTGGAGAAGGAGGTGACGGGAGGCGGCGCCGTCACTTACTGCGCATCACCCGGCCCTGGAGGAAGCATCCAGTGCGCCTGCGCCACCCGCCTCAGTCCCACCGTCTCTACCCTGGAGTAATACACACCGTCTGGCGTAATACACTGCCTATTGTGATACCCTGGAGTAATACACACCGCCTAGTGTTCTGCACTGCCTATTGTGATACCCTGGAGTAATACACCGCCTAGTGTTCTGCACTGCTTATTGTGATACCCCGGAGTAATACACCTCGCCTAGTGTGATACACTAACTAGTGTTAAACCCTGGAGTTGTACCTCGCCACTCTCTATTGTTATACCATGGAGAGCCGCACAGTGCCTCGAGTTATTCCCTGGAGGGATATACACTGCTTGTAGCTATATGCCATGAGGAGATGTACACTACCTACAGTTATACCATGAGGAGAGATACACTAGCTATTATTATACCATGGAGAGTTGGACACTACCTATAGTTATACCCTGAGGATATACACATTTCCTACAGTTATACCATGGAGACATACACTGTCTCTTGTTATACCCTGAAGCGATAAACAATACCTACAGTTATACATTAAGCATTGTTACACCATGGACAGCTATATCTTACCTCTAGATACACCCTGAGTATATACACTCTACCTTGAGACGTACCCTGGAATTATACATTACCTATAGTGATACCCCAGTTAGTGACCACCATGGCCATGCCGCCCCGTAGGACGTAGAGCGTTACGGACAGGAGAGTACGGGTACTTAAACCTATTATCGCTCGGCGTTCCCGGCCCTCCCGGCCCGGCGGCCCGGCTGACGACATGTCGCTGGACGTGGACCTGGACGCCCTGCTCCGGGAGTGCCTCGCAGTATACGCCTGGAGGGGGCACACCAACTGGTAAGTCATACGGCACACTGTGAGGTACGGGGTTTGAGTTAGACATACCGGACACTGTGACGTACAGGGTTTGAGTTAGTCATACGGCACACTGTGAGGTATGGGGTTTGAGTTAGACATACGGCACACTGTGACGTACAGGGTCTGAGTTAGTCATACGGCACACTGTGACGTACGGGGTTTGAGTTAGTTATACGTCACACTGTGAGGTACGGGGTTTGAGTTAGTCATACGTCACACTGTGAGGTACGGGGTTTGAGTTAGTCATACGGCACACTGTGACGTACAGGGTTTGAGTTAGACATACTGCACACTGTGACGTACAGGGTTTGAGTTAGTCATACCGCACACTGTGACGTACAGGGTTTGAGTTAGACATACCGCACACTGTGAGGTATGGGGTTTGAGTTAGACATACTGCACACTGTGACGTACGGGGTTTGAGTTAGTCATACGTCACACTGTGAGGTACGGGGTTTGAGTTAGTTATACGGCACACTGTGAGGTACGGGGTTTGAGTTAGACATATCGCACACTGTGAGGTACGTGGTTCGAGTTAGTCATACGGCACACTGTGACGTACGAGGTTTGAGTTAGACATACCGGACACTGTGAGGTACAGGGTTTGAGTTAGTCATACTGCACACTGTGACGTACACGGTTTGAGTTAGTCATACCGCACACTGTGAGGTATGGGGTTTGAGTTAGACATACTGCACACTGTGACGTACGGGGTTTGAGTTAGTCATACGTCACACTGTGAGGTACGGGGTTTGAGTTAGTTATACGTCACACTGTGAGGTACGGGGTTTGAGTTAGTCATACGTCACACTGTGAGGTACGGGGTTTGAGTTAGTCATACGGCACACTGTGACGTACAGGGTTTGAGTTAGACATACTGCACACTGTGACGTACAGGGTTTGAGTTAGTCATACCGCACACTGTGACGTACAGGGTTTGAGTTAGACATACCGCACACTGTGACGTACAGGGTTTAAGTTAGACATACTGGACACTGTGAGGTACGGGGTTTGAGTTAGTCATACTGCACACTGTGACGTACGGGGTTTGAGTTCGACATACTGCACACTGTGACATACAGGGTTTGAGTTAGTCATACGGCACACTGTGACGTACAGGGTTTGAGTTAGTCATACAGCACACTGTGACGTACAGGGTTTGAGTTAGTCATACTGCACACTGTGAGGTACGGGGTTTGAGATAGTCATACTGCACACTGTGACGTACAGGGTTTGAGTTAGTCATACGGCACTCTGTGAGGTACGGGGTTTGAGTTAGCCATACTGCACACTGTGACGTACAGGGTTAGAGTTAGTCATACGGCACACTGTGACGTACAGGGTTGGAGTCGGGTACTACATGTCACCCTGTGTCTCCCCTCGTAAACGGGATTCACACAGAGACTCATATACTTCAGACTGGTGTACTTTACACATATTCCTCCAGTCTCAGGTATTTTTCCCTATGTCCTTTGTCTAAATTGTGGTTTTCCCAGTCCCAAGGGAAAATGGTGGATTGGATTCACACGGAAGGGCACATCCGGTACATATAATGTCACAAAATCCAAATTGCTTGCGACTGAGTACCTTGGCAGGGGAAATAGACGGCGACAGTATCGTCACTGATAAAACTTTGTATTTTATCAGGTTTACGCCAATTCAAATGTATCAAAAGTACTTCTAAACTATGGACTCGTGACTTGTTTTACTCGTGACCTATCCCGATATATTTACTTTAATTCAGCTGGTTTTGTTTATTTTTTCAAACTACGTGACGGGTAGGCTGTGGCGTGGTTCTAATTAAGACCTCAGGCGTCATCTAATCACTGCCACATGGACCTGTCTCCGAGTGTCTCCGAGTGTCTCCGAGTGTCTCCGAGCGTCTCCACCACCCTCACTCAACAGGGACCGGAAGTACAGGCCGGCCGCACTTCCGCCGGAAGTAGTCAACGATGAACGCCTGCGTGTGACGTCCTATGTGACTGTGACTGTCACGAGTATTTAGAATTGACGTTAATTAATGTTACTCGTTAGGGCGTCTTTCTACTTATCCCTGGTTTGTGTGACTACTGGCAGATTCTCTGAATAATTTTTACTCTTTGACGGACGTTTGTCTTTCTGTTACTCAGGGAGAGAGTGAATGGACTTGTAAGCATGTTAGAATGATACGACTAGCAGACTGCTAGTGTGTTAGAATGATATGACTAGTAGACTGCTAGCATGTTAAAATGATACGACTAGTAGACGGCTAGTATGTTATAATGATACGACTAGCAGACTGCTAGGATGTTATAATGATACGACTAGTAGACTGCTAGTATGTTATAATGATACGACTAGCAGACTGCTAGCATCTTATAATGATACGACTAGCAGACTGCTAGTATGTTATAATGATACGACTAGCAGACTGCTAGTATGTTATAATGATACGCCTAGCAGACTGCTAGCATGTTACAATGATACGACTAGTAGACTGCTAGCATGTTATAATGATACGACTAGTAGACTGCTAGCATGTTATAATGATACGACTAGTAGACTGCTAGCATGTTATAATGATACGACTAGTAGACTACTAGCATGTTATAAAGATACGACTAGTAGACTGCTAGCATGTTAGAATGATACGACTAGCAGACTGATAGCATGTTAAACTAAGACTACTGAATATTGACAACTTATTTAATATCGATCGGTTAGAATTCGCGGAAACCACCCGGTCATCCTGTTTAAACAATTTAAGTTTGATAAATGCTGAGCTGGTCAGCCCCGACTAGTGGCGCCACCTTAACCATCCTAACCCCCCTAGCGGATGACAGGGGCACTAGAGTAAACTATGTGCCCCCATGACTCACTGCCTTTTACATTGTATCCTGGTGGTTATTGGGAATTATCGATTGACCAATGAGACGTCTTCTTACATCAAGTATGGTTCTACAAATGGACTTTCACGGACGTGGATTTTATGTGAATTCTGCGGACGAAGCTCTTGTGAGAGGAGACGGAAGAGTTCGTGGAAACGTAATGTTGATGGGGTTTGTTCTGTGAGTCGCTGATCGGTAGGCGACGTTTAGTGAAGAGGACAGAAGGCAGTTTCCCTGGAAAACAAGGAGAATTCTGAGAAGGAAACTCACGAGATGAAAATAACTTGTCCCGTACTCCACTAAGTGTGACCACGGAGTAATTCACGAAGCTGAGTTTGAATATGAAGTGGTGAAACGAGGTGGAGGTGGTTATTTTTATTGAGTGGGTTTCTGATTTGATCTCACCCCGTATACAGGATCAGAAACATTATTGATCAATTAAATAAATCACCCAATTAACCTTTGAAATATTGGGTACGCTACTTTTATGGCCGTGGAGTATGAGTTCTGAACGTTAAGCCTATGGAGAACAACCCCAGGGTGAGATAATACCTGGTATTAATCTTCATTCTCCCCCGATATAATGTGGCATCATTGGCCTAGTTATCCACGGGCCTAGTTATCCACGGGCCGAGTTATCCACGGGCCCAGTTGTTCACGGTCCCAGTTGTTCACAGGGCCCAGTTGTTCACGGGCCCAGTTGTCCACGGGCCCAGTTGTCCACGGGCCCAGTTGCTCACGGACCCAGTTGTCTACAGGCCCAGTTGTCCACGGGACGAGTTGTCCGCAGGCCCAGTTGTCCATATGCCCAGTTGTCCGCGGGCACAGTTGTTCACGGGTCAGTTGTCCACGGGCCTAGTTGTTCACGGGCCGAGTTGTCCATGGGCCCAGTTGTCCGTGGGCCCAGTTCTCGGTGGTCGATCGACCTCCATTATTAGCACAGGTCAGGCAGCGCCATAAAGCACCCTAGCGGCGATAATAACCCCACATCACGTGATACGCCACGTGATAGGCCCGCCACCTGGTGGTCGGGGGGGCGGGGCACGTCCGCCTCGTGTAGAGAAAGTAGATCCGTCAGCGGCGTATTGATATAACGGGGGAGGTGGGTGAGAAGGTCAATGAGAGTTGCCTTCAAAACACCCACAACTACATATACTACTGAGTATAGGACAGGTACAAGGTGGAATACTGGAGAACTCGACCCGTAACAATCTATACCTGTAACGAACTCGACCCGTAAAAAAAACTAGACCCGGAACAAACCAGACCATTTTAAGAACTCAACAATGAACATGAACATTACTCGTTTTAAATCTTCCCAACTCAAGTATCTTATTACAACTGTGGATAAATACTACATTTAATAGTAAGTATGTTGGCTTCAAATTTGGTCTTCTCTGGGGAAGAAAACAGACAAACAGAAAGCCCTACCTCTAAGCCTATCCCTAACCCTGTCCCTAACCCTATCCTTTTTCCTTACTCTTTACCTATCCCTAATCCTAACCTTATCCCTATCCTTAACCATAACGCTACACCTAAACATAACTGGACTTATTTTCTATATCCACTGGTGTATTTGTCTAAAAGCTAACAATAACTAGTCAGACCTTTCCTTCTATATGAACATGTCTTATTCATAAGTATCTGAAACGGGTCGAATTCTCCAATCGATTTCTCCTAAACGGGTCGAGTTCTCCTGACAACTACGGGTCGAGTTGGTTTTGGGTCGTGTTCTCCATTAACCATCTGGTGTACGGTGAAAGTGGCTACGAGACAGAATCGCGGGAGTTGATGATATTGACACTATCAATTACTATAGGTCTCGTGGGGTGGGGTGAGTATGGTGAGGTGTTATATATATACCCGCTACCACTAGCCTGGTTCCCAGTACCCTGGTATTATTTATAGGTCTCGGGGGGAGGGGGGTAAGGGGGGGGGGGGTTATAGCTCGGGCAGAAGGTATCGATCTATTGGGGGGGGGGGGGGTAATCAGGCGAGGGGGGAGGGTAAGATCAAAGCCCCCCCCCCCCGCCGTCTGCCACCTGGAGTAAGTCTAAGATCCAACTTTCCTCCAGAGCTAAGGTCACACAAGGACACCTGAGTGTCTGCCTTCCCCAAGATGGCAGTTTAACAATGTTCCAGGGAAATCCTTGTTCTTATTTCAAATGTATTGAAGTAATCGTTCTCTTATAAAACAAGATCATCCCTATCCCTAGCCCTTTCCCTATCCCTAGCCCTTTCCCTATCCCTAGCCCTAGCCCTTTCCCTAGCCCTAGCCCTTTCCCTAACCCTTTCCCTAACCCTTTCCCTATCCCTATCCCTAGCCCTTTCCCTAACCCTTTTCCTATCCCTATCCCTTTCCCTAACCCTTTCCCTATCCCTAGCCCTTTCCCTAACCCTTTCCCTATCCCTAGCCCTTTCCCTAATCCTTTCCCTATCCCTAGCCCTTTCCCTAATCCTTTCCCTATCCCTAGCCCTTTCCCTAACCCTTTTCCTATCCCTATCCCTTTCCCTAACCCTTTCCCTATCCCTAGCCCTTTCCCTAACCCTTTCCCTAGCCCTATCCCTTTCCCTAATCCTTTCCCTATCCCTAGCCCTTTCCCTTTCCCTATCCTAACCCTTTCCCTATCCCTAGCCCTTTCCCTATCCCTAGCCCTAACCTTATCCCTAGCACTTTCCCTAAACCTTTCCCTAGCCCTAACCTTATCCCTATCCCTTTCCCTAGCCCTAGCCCTAACGGTATCCCTATCCCTATCCCTAACATTATCTCTAATTCATTCATGCCTATAAAACAGTGGCTTTTCCCTCAGCCTTTCGCTGTGGCCAACATTGATGTATTTTCCATGTTTTCCCGGTCTCTTTAAGTCAGTAAATTCCACTTTTTTTTTTCCTGACATCCTTAAATCATTTCCTCATCAGTAGAAGTTTCTCAC
Source organism: Alentia gelatinosa (assembly GCA_950022655.1). Lineage (NCBI taxonomy): Eukaryota > Metazoa > Annelida > Polychaeta > Phyllodocida > Polynoidae > Alentia > Alentia gelatinosa. Next base: position 6,046,731 of record OX465579.1, on the reverse strand, counting down.
CATATCGTAAACAGACGATAAAGCCAACCATTCAAAAGCGGGAAATTCAGATGTTGAGAGATTGGACATTTTACGTCGGCATTTGAATATAAATTCCTCTTCGTGTTAAACATGTCAAAAAGGGAGTTGGCGGTATCTGGCGGCAGTAGATTGGGTTTGATAACTCCACGTCTGGCAATTCTCTAATCAGGGACAGCGGAGAAAGTAACGATATTGATTTCTCTCTAACTGATTGTTTATGAGGCAGATCGGTTCATCCCACCAGAACGAGGTTAACCCTTGAAGCCCCGTGCCTCGGTCGTTTAATCAATACACGGGTACGTCTCCCAGCACAACTCCCGACCATGTTAGAGTAATATCTGGGACGTCTCCAAGCACAACTCTTGACTAGGTTAGAGTAATATCTCGAACTTCTCCCAGCACAACTTTTAACTAGGTTAGAGTAATATCTCCAACTTCTCCAAGCACAACTCCTGACTAGGTTAGAGTAATATCTCAAACATCTCCAAACACAACTCTTGACTAGAGATAGTAATAATATTTATCCTACCCCTAATATAAAGTCCCATAGGCTTAACATTGAGTTTCCGTATGCCACGCTGACTGGCAGTTTTATATGCCACTAGTGGCATACAGAATTGTTATCACGAAATATTCCAAAATCTAGGAGATGGGGTAGGATAGAATCAAAACCTGATTCGTTTTAATCATGGCCAACACATTCCACCCCTGAAGTTTTGGCCCCGGACTTCACTCGGCTTCGCCTCGTGAAGTCACTATGCCAAACTCCAGTTATGGCATACAGTGGCCAAGATTAAACCTCATCCAGTTTTACGATAATACTCTGCCACATACAGCTTTTTATTATCCACCATTTTAAGGGTAATGATCCTTTTACCTCTCACAACAATCTGAGATAGTAGCACTGGCGAAGAACCATCCCAGGTAGTAACACTGGTGAAGAACCATCCCAGGTAGTAACACTGGTGAAGAACCATCTCAGGTAGTAACACTGGTGAAGAACCATCTCAGATAGTAACACTGGTGAAGAACCATCCCAGGTAGTAACACTGGTGGAGAACCATCTCACATAGTAACACTGGTGAAGAACCATCTCAGATAGTAACACTGGTGAAGAACCATCTCAGATAGTAACACTGGTGGAGAACCATCTCAGGTAGTAACACTGGTGAAGAACCATCTCAGATAGTAACACTGGTGGAGAACTCGCCATACATCTCCCTGGATATCCACTGTCTCAGTTCTGTCTGGGAGTAGTGGTTTTATGAAGTATTGCGCTATAGATGCGTGAACAGAATCGATGTAGATGGCTCCGCTTCCCTGACAGTCCCCGCCGAGACGTGGAATCTAGTGCCGGCCGCTGAGAATCGGTGCTAAACATCCGCCCACAGAGCAGCCAACAAATGGAGAGTGAGATCCGATATTATAACGTGTATGTTCCAATATTAGACGTGCCCAAGTCACAGTGTTATATCTTAACATGTATGTTCCAATATAAGACGTGCCCAAGTCACAGTGTTATATTAATACATGTATGTTCCGGGAAGGTAGACGTGCCCAAGTCACAGTGTTATATTATTACATGTATGTTCCGGTATGGTAGATGTGCCCAAGTCAGTGTGATATTATTACATGTATGTTCCGGTATGGTAGATGTGCCCAAGTCACAGTGTGATATTAATAAATGTATGTTCCGGGAAAGGTAGACATGCCCAAGTCACAGTGTGATATTAATACATGTATGTTCCGGGATGGTAGACGTGCCCAAGTCACAAGTGTGATATTATTACATGTATGTCCGGGGATGGTAGACATGCCCAAGTCACAGTGTGATAGTAATACATGTATGTTCCGGGAAGGTAGACGTGCCCAAGTCACCCACTAAAGACGTGTGTGTGAGATTTATTGATGTATTACAGTCACAGGAGTAGACTTGGGGCTCGTCTAGGTGTGAACGTATGATATAGGTATAAGGAAGGGGAGGGGAGAGGGCAGCTAAGTGACTAAGTCATGGGATGTGGGGGTAGGAGTGGGGGGTGGGGGGTGGTACAGAGGGGTTTTGGGGTGAGGTATGGTCGGTCGAATCATGGCCCGGAAAGAGGTGCGGCTGTAGGGTGTGTTGTGTATGAGGTACGGGTGTGGGGTGGTACGGGAGGCACGGGAGGGGTGTAGTGTGGTCGGGGGAGGTGCGGCTGTATGGAGTGTGTGGTGTGTGAGGTATGGGTGTGGGGTGGTACGGGATAGAGTGTGGTCGGGCATTCACGGAGGTGCGGTTGATATTGATCTTGTTCAGGTGATTTATGGACGATTCGCGTCCCGGGCCGTTCCCGGGCCTCCTAAAGAGACCCGCTCCGCGCAGGCGCAACGACGTTACTCCCAGACCGGTGTCCTGACAAATACTGTCCCCCGCGCAATACTGAACCCCTTTTTATGCACGCACGCAATGGCATATTAATGATTATTATTTGAAATTCACCACTTATGGTGGTCTTACACTTTGTTGAGGCATACTTCCTCTCAAACAGCGACCTTCAAAATCATGGGGCTTTGCGTCAAAAAGAATCAAACGCATTTAATGGAAGAAAATGTACATTATAAGAAATGATGATATCATCAAGTCATCAATTGTCATGCCAATACCGATTTTCGGAGTCTGCTCCTCACTCTCCAAGCATATATTGAGTCTGATTTAACTGCTGTGTACACGCGAGCATGCGTAGTGGTCAACTTCGGCCGGAAGTGGACAGTATTTCCAAGGCGTCAGTATTTGTCATGACACCGGCCCGTTCAGGGTACAGCCAGTTATAACCGAGATTCAGTCTCTGTGACTTAAAGGGCACATAGCTATTGTCTTATGGAGGCGGCCATCTTGTCCCCGACGCTAAACAAAACACCAGGTGGCGGGTCCAGTTATCAATGGATTTTATCAAACATACTTCTGGGGGTTTGCCATAAAGAAGGGTTTTAGCCTCGTCTCACGATTATTTATAGCTATTCCTATATACCCATTATTGAACTAACTAGAGTTAAATACCGCTGCTGGGGGGTGCATTAAAAATAAGTTATGTGTCGTGGTTGACGTTTCCGTCCCGCTCTCATGTTTTCGTCCCGCTCTGACGTTTTCGTCCCGCTCTGATCACGTGATACAATACAGCCATTTGCTTCGGAAGTGTTTCAGGTAAAGAATTAAGCCTTTTTATCGATATTTTAAGGTATATAGGAATAGGGAAACCAAGTACCTCACAGTGTGCCGTATAACAAAAATAAAGAGTTGTATAAAAGAAGAATTATGACTGCCGAAAATAGTACTTGTCCCCCGACATCAGTGGTGCTATTTTACAATTTCTTGGCAGATGATGGTGGAACTAGCAATCACTCTGTGCCCTGGACTGCCTCCCGCCCCCCGCCCGCCGCTTTACCGTCTTAATTAATCAATGAACAGTTTAATTAGGCCCGGCCTGTCACGTGTAGACTGATTGTTAATTAAGTCGTTAATTGGTGACGCGGGGTCACTGAGTGCACACAACTCCCGGACTCAATTAAGGTGGAGTCTTCAGGGAAATCCAGCTCTTCATTTTCTGCATATGAAAGTATTTTTCTCTGTCTAAGACTAAAGATAATATATAGAGACATGGTTTGTGTGACTGAATGGAAGATATTTTTGGTCAGAAAAACTCACCGAGATTGAAGAACGAGGTGAATATTTCTGACCAAAATATCGAGGAACAGATGGAATTGAGACACACTCATTATGTCTCTTTATTATTGTATACCTAGAAATCATTAGGAATGTCATTCTACAACTCACTAAATGGCAGAATGACAGTGGTCACGTGGTATGGAGGGACGTATGAATATTATTTCGTCACTCGGAGACGAACTGAATGTGTCCTCCTGGTCAGTAAAAGTAAGACATCCGCCTATACGGCATATAGCCTATGATCCATGGGCGCCGCCATGACGCCCCCTGAGTAGGTGTTCTTCACTAAAGGAGGTGAAAAAGTAGGTGTTCTTCACTAAAGGAGGTGGAAAAGAAGTGAGTGATAATTGGGAAATGTCACAACTTTAGCCTTGCTCACATATTTATATAAATTGTTCCATATGGAAAATATCATGTCGTGAGTTTAATCATTATGTCATCCTGCTTTGGGATGGGTGGAGAGAGTCAAGGGAAATATGGCAAAATATTGAAAGGCAGTTGAATTTCGTAAGAACAAAGAGCCAGAATCCAGGTTTGTCCCCAGACCACCTAGTGACTGCCTCGTGAACTGACAATGGCTCTGTCACCTATAGGCTCTCCTTCCAATACTAATTGAGTCTCACTAACACCAACAGAGGTCTGGCCCTCCCCACACACCCTCAACCCAGACCCAGGCCCACACCGATGTATTTTCCATGTTTTCCTGGTCTTTCCCAAGTTAACAAATTTAATATATAAAAAATAATAAATCCACTTTATTACTTTCTGCCCCCAGCTGCCATCCCTGTACCGTTTATCAGGCTTAGCGTCATTACTGACTTCATCCACTTTACACCGGTGGTCAGTCCAGGCCTAAGACGGCCTACTTTAAGCCTAATCTCGGCCTAATCCCGCCTCATTCAGGGCGGTCCGTCTTTGCGTTTCCTAATCCTGTCGTGGCTGAGCCGACACGGTTTGTTTATGTAACGTGCCCCAGTGTCGGGATGCTCCTGGCACGGTGCCAGCTCCCAGAAGGCACCGCGACCAAACACCCCGATGTGGGATTATCTACCAGATTATTGATAACCCCCCCCCCCCCCCCCCCCCGGCCCTTAATCGGTGTTATCACAGCGGATAAAGTGAGGGCGCGCCAAACGGCCGTCACGTGTCAAATGTCTACTGATATAGAAATGTGATGTGCGAATTCACTTCCGTTTAGAGGAAGAAGAATTGGACAAGAACGTCCTCAATTCTTCCCATGGTCACAGAATTGTTAGTTTTCTTGTTTCCCAAGGAAATCCTTGTTTTCATTTTCAATTTATATACTTATTTTGTGTTCTTGTATTTTTAATTCATGAACTTATTTTGTTCCTGTATTTTCAATTTATAAACTTATTTTGTTCCTGTGTACAATTAGAGACTGTTCTGGGTCTGAGTCCCACTGCAGCCACCTTTCTGCTACATCTCCAGCAGTGGTAGATTTACTGTTATATTAAAGATACTGTATAATGATCAAAATGTCCTTGACCTAACCAGTTGTCTCTCTGTTTCGTTTCAGGTAAGTTGAACTTCCTACAATCCACTGTGTGACGTCATTCTGTGACGTCAGACCTGACAACATCAGATAAGTGACATTCAGAGATTGCAGTTTTCCTCTTTTCCAAGGGAATCCTTGTTTTCAGTTTCAGTTTATGAAATTGTTATTCCTTGTGTAAAACAAAGAGGGTATAAATTGGGCCTCATTCACACCAATGGCCAGTCGTTCAAACCTCCCCACACACCCAGCCCCATTCCATGACCAATAATGGTCTGTTTTCTCAGTCTCTCTGAGGCAGTGAATTCCATATGAAAAATATTTGAATAGGCCTTTTTCCACAGGCCGGTGTCGCACCTTATTTGGTTGGTTACGCAATGCCTGCAGCCAAACATACCCCTGGCAACGCATTCTTTAGCCTTGGATCACTCAGTATATATGAGCGTAATACGTTTATAAGGCCTGTGTATATCATTTTCAGAGAAATTCCAATGATTTCATCGTATTCTATGGTATTCCAGCTCAAATTTGATGTATCATACATGTATATCACTTCAATGATACTATAGATATAGGTTAGATAACACAGGGACACCAAAACTGAATATACAGTAATACGTTGGCAGGCCTAGCTATAATATGCTTATCTTTTTCCAAGCTGAACCCAAGATAATTATCAACTATAAAGTTTAGACATCCCAGACTTGTTGATACAATAACCTTGCTTGCTTCAACAATTTAATCTGTCAAAAAACAACACTGCTGCAATCACACCCATCGTTCACACTTTAGGTGTGATTGCTGTGTGTCTCTATATGAACACCGCTGGAATCGCGGTGTTTGTCCGAGCGGCCGCGTTACTAGACAGTGGGCCGTTAGACGGCGCTGAATGGAAACACCTGTATTGAGCCTCATTCACTTAGTGTTCTTAACCTCCCCACAGACCCCCAACCCTATTCCATGCTAAACACTGATGTGTTTTCCATGTTTTCTCAGTCTCTCTGAGGCAGTAAATTCCACATGACAGAAAATTTTTTTTTTTTCTTTTTTCTTTTTAAATTTATAACGTTTGGATTCGATTATACATCGTTCTTCCATTCAAACGTTAACAGGTGCAAGCAGGTTGTCATAGTACTTTTGTTCACAACTTGAGCCTGTGCTCGGTCTTGTAAACCCACTAGTTGCGTATTTCTGAGAACAAGGAACATGATAGCTGGAGTAGGTGGAAGATAGGTGCCAGACACCTAACCTGCGCTCCAGGATAAATAAAAGTTTCAAAAAAAAAAAAAAAATATCACATCAGCATATCTGGGATACACTATTCAAGTGTGAACAACAATGTGGAGTCAATAAATTTCCACTATTTTCCCCTGGCCCTGACTGACCTCCCTGAGTTGAAGACTGAGAGAGAGAGAGAAGGAGAGGGAGGTGGGATATCAGAGTTGACAGTCAGTGTGAGCCACAGCCACAGCTGTGAGTTTACACCTTATTTATAAACACGTTTTATACCCACACAGAGAAACTAGTTTACAGTGACCAGACGGTGCCCTGTTACCCCCATTATCGCTCATGTCTAGGTGGGGGGTGTTTCTAAATAATACCGAGCTGTCAGAAATAGGTCAGTCACTGAAACGCGGTGGTTAGGGCATCAGAGAAAGAAACATATATATTAACAAAATTATAATTGTAGATATATGTTCATATATTCTCTCTCCACTCCGCTCCAGGCCAAAGTGGCTGCTTACACGGGGTGTCCACTTACACAGGGTTGAAATAAACATCTAATGCCCGAGGAAAAGTGACCGTTAACGCAGGGTGACCGTCAAGCGGGGTTCTAGTGTATTTTATACATATTCTTCATATACTTCCAAGTTACAATAAATATAAGTCAATACACAACATGCGCAAGACTGTGCTATGAGAGCGGCACAGCACACCATCTCCCAGCACAGTTCTCAGATGGGTTGGTGACAAACAACACGACGATTTAAGCCGTCTATAAACCCCTCGGCTTGTCGATAGAGAAGGCCCGGTGTGATGTGAAAAACGGTTACCCTGCAAAAAACTTGTTTTATCACCCACAAGCATGCGCAGTGATGAAGTCCACAATTGGAGAGTGAGAAATTTGCCGAAATCAAGCATATCACGACATGTAATTCTCATGGTGAAATACTATTTTTTTCAGTCATTTACAATAAAGTCACATTAAAATGATAGTACGGCCAAGAGTCTGTGATATCTGAACGGAAGAACGTATCCAGACGCATGCGAGTATTGAGTGGGCGATAAAACAAGTTTTTCGCAAGGTAACCAATTTTCGCAGCACACCGGCGTGAATTGGATCCCGGAGTCTGGTTAGAGGAGGTGGGATTCATGGAGGGTGGGCGATAAAAGGGAGCTTTACGGCGTGAGCAGCTCGGAGGTAAACAGGAAGTCTGCCTCTATAGGGGGTGAGTGGGGAGCGACAGGGGGTGTCCGGAAAAGCAACCATAATACATGAGAGACACGTGGTATACAGGGGAAACGAGGGGCTGGCCCAATTCATTAAAGTCTGTCTGTGTATGGGGTGAGAGGGGAACGACAGGGGGTGTCGCTGAATGGGCATTGGAAAGGGTAAGCAGGAAAAACAGCCATGATACATGACCAAAACGTGGTTTGCAGGGGAACCGAGGGGCTGGCCCACTTCACTAAAGTCCGTCTCGGTTAGAGGGGAACCGAGGGGCTGGCCCAATTCATTAAAGTATGGAGTGAGGAGGGAGTGACAGGGGCAGCGCTCAATGGGCAGCAGAAAGGCTAAGCAGGCAAGTGAAGGGAGGCAGCGGGAAAAGCAATCAGAGTCTGTATACTCCAGGTGACCACAGGTGGCGCCACCGCTACCGTTCGTGTTGCCTCGGAAATATTTCACAGGGATGTGTCCTTCTCATACCATGTCTGTGTGGTGTAGTGTACAGCCACTTTTCTTCTTGACCCCCAGCAGTGGTAGACTTACTGCTATATCAAAGGCCAATCCTTCTCATACCATGTCTGTGTGGTGTAGTGTACAGCCACCTTTCTCCTTCATCCCCAGCAGTGGTAGATTTACTGCTATATCAAAGGCGAATCCTTCTCATACCATGTCTGTGTGGTGTAGTGTACAGCCACCTTTCTCCTTCATCCCCAGCAATGGTAGATTTACTGCTATATCAAAGGCCAATCCTTCTCATACCATGTCTGTGTGGTGTAGTGTACAGCCACCTTTCTCCTTCATCCCCAGCAGTGGTAGATTTACTGCTATATCAAAGGCCAGTCCTTCTCATACCATGTCTGTGTGGTGTGGTGTACAGCCACGTTTCTCCTTCACCCCCAGCAGTGGTAGATTTACTGCTATATCAAAGACCAGTCCTTCTCATACCATGTCTGTGTGGTGTGGTGTACAGCCACGTTTCTCCTTCACCCCTAGCAGTGGTAGATTTACTATTGTATGAAAGGCCAGTCCTTCTCATATCATGTCTTTGTGGTGTGGGAAGTAAAAGAACTCTCACCTCGGTAAATGTGTAGGGGTGAGATTTCTACCTGAATTCAATACATAGATTCGATCACCGTCAAACCTAAAATAAGTCTAATAGAACATATTGGACGTTAAACAAAACAAACAAACAACATCAGCATCACAGGGAAGTCAGAGTTCAAGGTTTTCCCTGAGAATCTGTCAACAGACAATGCATGGATGAAAATCCCTGAAATCTATGTACTCTTACAAAACAAACCAATCTGAATGCATAGCAAACACCAGGAAACCAGCTTCACACTACACTCTCCCATGCACATATTTGGTTCACATGAGGAGCACACAAAGGGTAGGGGCTCTGCTTGGAGAACACAGACTCTAGGTCCAGTCTTACTCACCAGGGGACACAGTTTTCATTGTTATTCCCCAGTAAGTCATTGTATTCGGGGGGGGGGGGGGTATGAGTTGTCTCAGCAAATGACTTGAGGGATTTTCTTCAAGGGCTGCTGACATCTCTGGTTTCATCCCATGTTTATAGATACATGATGCGATGTTAGGAGATTCTACGTTGAAGACCATGGCTGGAGTCTAACTAAATCTCCACCAATTATCATCATGTCGCTGACAATCAGAGCTGAGAGGGGCTCAGATTTCTGTATCAACACAGTTTAGGGTCAGAGCTCGATACGATCTCGCTTGAAAGGCTACGTAATTCATTACTGCGCGATTCAAACTCGATGAGATACGAGCTCAGACCCTAAACTTTCATAGGCCTCCTCAATAAATTCCTGTCCCGCCCCTCCTTGCTAGGACACGCCTCTGTCCACCTACACCCCACCTCAGCCACATGATTCGTGTGACAATGCCTGCCCTCCTGCTGCCCCGCCCCTCCTCACCAGGACATGCTACCACTCCACCTACACCCCACCTCAGCCACTTGACAACATGATTCGTGTGACAATGCCTGCCCCTCCCGCTGCCCCGCCCCTCCTCACCAGGACATGCTACCACTCCACCTACACCCCACCTCAGCCACTGTACAACATGATTCGTGTGACAATGCCTGCCCTCCCGCTGCCCCGCCCCTCCTCACCAGGACATGCTGCTCCCTTACCACTCCACCTACACCCCACCTCAGCCACTTGACAACATGATTCGTGTGACAATGCCTGCCCCTCCTGCTGCCCCACCCCTCCTCACCAGGACATGCTACCACTCCACCTACACCCCACCTCAGCCACTGTACAACATGATTCGTGTGACAATGCCTGCCCCTCCTGCTGCCCCGCCCCTCCTCACCAGGACATGCCGCTCCCTTACCACTCCACCTACACCCACCTCATCCACTTGACAACATGATTCGTGTGACAATGCCTGCCCCTCCTGCTGCCCCGTCCCTCCTCACCAGGACATGCTGCCTCCTTACCACTCCACCTACACCCCACCTCAGCCACTGGACAACATGATTCGTGTGACAATGCCCGCCCCTCCTCACCAGGACATGCTACCACTCCACCTACACCCCACCTCAGCCACTGTACAACATGATTTGTGTGACAATGCCTGCCCCTCCTGCTGTCCCACCCCTCCTCACCAGGACATGCTACCACTCCACCTACACCCCACCTCAGTCACTGTACAACATGATTCGTGTGACAATGCCTGCCCCTCCTGCTGCCCCGCCCCTCCTCACCAGGACATACTACCACTCCACCTACACCCCACCTCAGTCACTGGACAACATGATTCGTGTGACAATGCCTGCCCCTCCTGCTGCCCCGCCCCTCCTCACCAGGACATGCTACCACTCCACCTACACCCCACCTCAGCCACTTGACAACATGATTCGTGTGACAATGCCTGCCCTCCCGCTGCCCCGCCCCTCCTCACCAGGACATGCTGCTCCCTTACCACTCCACCTACACCCCACCTCAGCCACTTGACAACATGATTCGTGTGACAATGCCTGCCCCTCCTGCTGCCCCACCCCTCCTCACCAGGACATGCTACCACTCCACCTACACCCCACCTCAGCCACTGTACAACATGATTCGTGTGACAATGCCTGCCCCTCCTGCTGCCCCGCCCCTCCTCACCAGGACATGCCGCTCCCTTACCACTCCACCTACACCCACCTCATCCACTTGACAACATGATTCGTGTGACAATGCCTGCCCCTCCTGCTGCCCCGTCCCTCCTCACCAGGACATGCTGCCTCCTTACCACTCCACCTACACCCCACCTCAGCCACTGGACAACATGATTCGTGTGACAATGCCCGCCCCTCCTCACCAGGACATGCTACCACTCCACCTACACCCCACCTCAGCCACTGTACAACATGATTTGTGTGACAATGCCTGCCCCTCCTGCTGTCCCACCCCTCCTCACCAGGACATGCTACCACTCCACCTACACCCACCTCAGCCACTGTACAACATGATTCGTGTGACAATGCCTGCCCCTCCTGCTGCCCCGCCCCTCCTCACCAGGACATGCTACCACTCCACCTACACCCCACCTCAGCCACTGTACAACATGATTCGTGTGACAATGCCTGCCCCTCCTGCTGCCCCACCCCTCCTCACCAGGACATGCTACCACTCCACCTACACCCCACCTCAGCCACTGTACAACATGATTCGTGTGACAATGCCTGCCCCTCCTGCTGCCCGCCCCTCCTCACCAGGACATGCTACCACTCCACCTACACCCCACCTCAGCCACTGTACAACATGATTCGTGTGACAATGCCTGCCCCTCCTGCTACCCGCCCCTCCTCACCAGGACATGCTACCACTCCACCTACACCCCACCTCAGCCACTTGACAGGAGTCCTGGACCTGGGGAAGCTTACATAGTGTTATGCTTTTCATCCTGATTCTTATTATTCATTAAATGTTCATCATCACAGACTTGAGCCAGTCTTGGGAGTTCTCAGTAAATCTGAACACGAGACGAGTATCTGAACACGCTATGGCGCAGTAAGACGATCTGTGAAGTCATCTCCACCCTCTTCTAACATTACCTCCCCGCGAAATATGATTAAAAAAACCTCAAAATTAAATATAATAAAACAACCTGAAATAAGATATAAAGAAGCAAGTTGTATCGTCTAGATGGGGAGAATTTATGGCTGTTGAAATGCCAGCAGCATCAGCTTAGATTTGTGTCTGAAGATCCAGTAATGATTCTGTCAGCTCTTCTGTTTTACATCTTTTATCTGTTGCTCGGAGAAAGGAGTGTAGAGGAATTTAATCTCGATTCTCGGATATTCTCAGAATGTTGTCTGAGACTTGAGTTATGCAGAAACGATATCACATTTCAAACCTATCAAAAAGAAACTGGGGACGGGACATGGACATGGAGAAGCATGAAGGGGATGTGGTCCTCAGGGACTTGAGATTTCATTTTTATACGGTCAATAAAAATCACAGAACTAAGAGATGACTATCTGCCCGTCTACCGGGGACGGGGCGCTGACCTCTGACCTCTGACCTCTGACCTCTGTCAGGGAGGTCACCATCTCTGACGTCTGACGTGACGTCACCATGACACTGACGTGGTGCGGTGAGGGAGGGAGGGGTGGGTATAGGACAGAGTGGGGTGTGAGTGTAGGGGGCAGGGATAGAGCCACGATCCACACTGGATCCCTGTGGGTGGTGTATACGGAGAGCTGGTCACGATCCGTCCGGGGCCCAGGAGAGTGAGGAGGTGGGGGTGAGGGGGGGGGGGGGGTGTAGATGTCTGGCCTCATCTCATATCATAGCAGCAGCTAATAGTGTGTGCCATATCAGATCAGGACTTAGCGTCATATAGTCACAATATAAACCTCATAGCAGTAGCCATAGGGTGTGTGCCATATCAGATCAGGACATAGCCTCATATAGTCACAATATAAACCTCATAGCAGTAGTCATAGGGTGTGTGCCATATCAGATCAGGACTTAGCGTCATATAGTCACAATATAAACCTCATAGCAGTAGCCATAGGGTGTCTGCCACATCAGATCAGGACATAGCCACATATAGTCACAATATAAACCTCATAGCAGTAGTCATAGGGTGTCTGCCATATCAGATCAGGACTTAGCCTCATATAGTCACAATATAAACCTCATAGCAGTAGTCATAGGGTGTCTGCCATATCAGATCAGGACTTAGCCTCATATAGTCACAATATAAACCTCATAGCAGTAGTCATAGGGTGTCTGCCATATCAGATCAGGACTTAGCTTCATATAGTCACAATATAAACCTCATAGCAGTCGTCATAGGGTGTCTGCCATATCAGATCAGGACTTAGCCTCATATAGTCACAATATAGACCTCATAGCAGTAGTCATAGGGTGTCTGCCATATCAGATCAGGACTTAGCCTCATATAGTCACAATATAAACCTCATAGCAGTAGTCATAGGGTGTCTGCCATATCAGATCAGGACTTAGCCTCATATAGTCACAATATAAACCTCATAGCAGTAGTCATAGGGTGTCTGCCATATCAGATCAGGACTTAGCCTCATATAGTCACAATATAAACCTCATAGCAGTAGTCATAGGGTGTCTGCCATATCAGATCAGGACTTAGCCTCATATAGGCACAATATAAACCTCATAGCAGTAGTCATAGGGTGTCTGCCATATCAGATCAGGACTTAGCCTCATATAGGCACAATATAAACCTCATAGCAGTAGTCATAGGGTGTCTGCCATATCAGATCAGGACTTAGCCTCATATAGTCACAATATAAACCTCATAGCAGTAGTCATAGGGTGTCTGCCATATCAGATCAGGACTTAGCCTCATATAGTCACAATATAAACCTCATAGCAGTAGTCATAGGGTGTCTGCCATATCAGATCAGGACTTAGCCTCATATAGTCACAATATAAACCTCATAGCAGTAGTCATAGGGTGTCTGCCATATCAGATCAGGACTTAGCCTCATATAGTCACAATATAAACCTCATAGCAGTAGTCATAGGGTGTCTGCCATATCAGATCAGGACTTAGCCTCATATAGTCACAATATAAACCTCATAGCAGTAGTCATAGGGTGTCTGCCATATCAGATCAGGACTTAGCCTCATATAGTCACAATATAAACCTCATAGCAGTAGTCATAGGGTGTCTGCCATATCAGATCAGGACTTAGCCTCATATAGTCACAATATAAACCTCATAGCAGTAGTCATAGGGTGTCTGCCATATCAGATCAGGACTTAGCCTCATATAGTCACAATATAAACCTCATAGCAGTAGTCATAGGGTGTCTGCCATATCAGATCAGGACTTAGCCTCATATAGTCACAATATAAACCTCATAGCAGTAGTCATAGGGTGTCTGCCACATCAGATCAGGACTTAGCCTCATATAGTCACAATATAAACCTCATAGCAGTAGTCATAGGGTGTCTGCCATATCAGATCAGGACTTAGCCTCATATAGTCACAATATAAACCTCATAGCAGTAGTCATAGGGTGTCTGCCATATCAGATCAGGACTTAGCCTCATATAGTCACAATATAAACCTCATAGCAGTAGTCATAGGGTGTCTGCCATATCAGATCAGGACTTAGCCTCATATAGTCACAATATAAACCTCATAGCAGTAGTCATAGGGTGTCTGCCATATCAGATCAGAAACATAGCCTCATATAGTCACAATATAAACCTCATAGCAGTAGTCATAGGGTGTCTGCCATATCAGATCAGGACTTAGCCTCATATAGTCACAATATAAACCTCATAGCAGTAGTCATAGGGTGTCTGCCATATCAGATCAGGACTTAGCCTCATATAGTCACAATATAAACCTCATGGCAGTACCTTATAGTGTGTCTGCCACATCAGATCAGGACTTATATAGATTACTCTATACAATCATAGCACAATATACAACGTAACAACGTCAGGCTGTTAAAACCGACTATAGTACACTGAAATAATTCAGATTATTTCTGACCTATGTATTAGGGTACTATAAGAACACAATAGTACTATAAGAATACAATAGGTTACTCATAAAAAAACATACTAAGATGTAGAGGAAACCTACTCCAAAATACATACTAACACTGTAGTACAATAAACAACTACAGCCACTAGAAATACAGGGTTAAAACCTCAACCCTCACCCCTCCTCTGGTACCGGGAGAAAAAGGGTTAAAACCTCAACCCTCACCCCTCACCCCTCCAACAGTACCAGGAGATTTAGGGTTAAAACCCCAGTGAGGGTTAACCCCCTCCCCCCCCCCCCCCTCATCTCACTGGCGACAGTGCCCCCTGGCCGGAAACACCCCAAATATAACAACAATAAAAAACGGAATGAACCCGAGGTCGCCATTTCTGAATAGAGACCACCATGAACCTAAATCCTACCAACACTCAGTCACAACCCTAGACTGGCCTCAGTCCCTGTGTCCTACCTCTCCCTGCCAGCCTACCGCCAGCCTCACCCTAGACTGGCCTCAGTCCCTGTGTCCTAGCCACCTCTCCCTGCCAGCCTTACCCTAGACTGGCCTCAGTCCCTGTGTCCTACCCACCTCTCCCTGCCAGCCTTACCCTAGACTGGCCTCAGTCCCTGTGTCCTACCCACCTCTCCCTGCCAGCCTTACCCTAGACTGGCCTCAGTCCATGTGTCCTACCCACCTCTCCCTGCCAGCCTCACCCCTCTCCTCCACTCCACACTGGTTGATTCCTGAACCTGCCAGGGAAAGCTTACACATTCAATGAATGTTTACCTACCACATATAAAACGTTAGAATTTCGGTACTATCTGCTTGGAGAGTCTCCCGCACATAGACAGAAGAACCAGACATAGGCATGGAGACTGAAGGGCCACGAGAGTGAGATTCTCGTGCAGTGCTAAACGTAATCCTGCTATTCTTTTTTTGTATTTCTATACTCAGACATGCTTTTCCTCTTATGATTTATTTTGAGCTATGCTAAAATCAAAGTTTAGTAATGCAGTTTTCTTATTAACTTTTCTCGTGAGAAACCAATGAGACCTCAACCTTTCGCTGATCATAATCAAAGACCCGAGCAAGTCTATGACAACCCCAGCCCGCCTGCCCCGAGCTCCAGAACCGGGCTCTCGAGTTGTCCTTTTCCTCATCGAGATAAAAACGGAATTTCTGTTAAAAAGAGACTCCCCTCGGGGGCAGTTCTCACAGACAGTGGTTGTATTGTGGAGAGTTTGATGGACGACAGGAAATATCCGTTACAACAAAAATGAGCATGTACAAAAAGTGGTCCAGTCGTGCCTCCTCAGAGCGCCATGCCGCTACATCTCCGCAAGGTCTCTGAGGAAGATGACTTTACGGAGAGGTGTCTTTCTTTTCTTGGTAGGGATTGAGTTTCTAAATGTTTTGAAAGACGGGTCTAGTGTCGTAGAAGTGAGTCACGATTTGCTGACAGCGGCCTATCACCACCTTCATGTACAATCACCTCCTGAGGAGACATTTACACGTTATATAGGACCCTGAGGATATCCAGACGAGTCTTTTACAAGTTATATACGACTCTCAGAATATCCAGACTAGTCTTTTACACGTTATATAGGACCCTGTGGATATCCAGACTAGTATTTTACAAGTTATATACAACTCTCAGAGTATCGAGACTCGTCTTTTACAAGTTATATACGACTCTCAGAGTATCGAGACTCGTCTTTTACAAGTTATATACGACTCTCAGAATATCGAGACTCGTCTATTACAAGTTATATAGGACCCTGAGGATATCCAGACGAGTATTTTACAAGTTATAGACGACTCTCAGAATATCGAGACTCGTCAGTTACAAGTTATAAACGACCCTGAGGATATCCAGACTAGTATTTTACAAGTCTTATACGACTTATTCACAGATCGACACTTCACATTATAGCATGTCTTTAAGTTTTTAATACCAAACATGAGTCTTGTATTGGTGGCGATCCTATTAGTTCGTCGGAGTGCTGTGCTTTCTATTATCCGCCTAATGCAAAGTGTCCATAGTAAACCTACAGGAACTCTGTATGGACATACCCGCCACATACAGATATGTTGTATCATCCACCTAATACAAAGTGTCCATAGTACACCTATAGGAACTCTGTATGGACATACCCGCCACATACAGATATGTTGTATTATCCACCTAATACAAAGTGTCCATAGTAAACCTATAGGAACTCTGTATGGACATACCAGGTACATACGGATATGTTGTATTATCCATCTAATACAAAGTGTCCATAGTAAACCTACAGGAACTCTGTATGGACATACCCAGCACATACAGATATGTTGTATTATCCACCTCATGCAAAGTGTCCACAGTAAACCTACAGGAACTCTGTATGGACATACCCGCCACATACAGATATGTTGTATTATCCGCCTAATGCAAAGTGTCCATAGTAAACCTACAGGAACTCTGTATGGACATACCCGCCACATACAGATATGTTGTATTATCCACCTAATACAAAGTGTCCACAGTAAACCTACAGGAACTCTGTATGGACATACCCGCCACATACAGATATGTTGTATTATCCGCCTAATGCAAAGTGTCCACAGTAAACCTACAGGAACTCTGTATGGACATACCCGCCACATACAGATATGTTGTATTATCCACCTAATACAAAGTGTCCATAGTAAACCTATAGGAACTCTGTATGGACATACCCGCCACATACAGATATGTTGTATTATCCGCCTAATGCAAAGTGTCCACAGTAAACCTACAGGAACTCTGTATGGACATACCCGCCACATACAGATATGTTGTCCATAGTAAACCTATAGGAACTCTGTATGGACATACCCGGCACATACAGATATGTTGTATTATCCACCTAATACAAAGTGTCCAGAGTAAACCTATAGGAACTCTGTATTGTCATACCCGGCGCATACAGACATAAACTAGCGCATACACTCGGATAATACTACTCGTCAACTCCTCGTAGCATACGGCTGCATGTATCTGAAACCAGTCAATATTGTGTGTATATATAGAGCTAGAGTCTTACATCAAAGAGGGGTAGAAGATGACTCATACCTCCAGGGCGTGTATGTGTGTGTGTGTGTGAGGGGGGGGGGGTGTGCTCGTAGCGGGTGTCTAGATGACCGTGAGAACTGCCTTCACTCCCCCCCACCCTCCTGTAGGAGACATTCAGCCCGTGATTTCTATCTGTGTAATGAAACTAATTCCCTCAGGGCTCCCCTCCTCTGTATTGAGGTTTGAGTTGACGTTCGTAGTGACGGTGATAGTCTGGTCACACCACAGAAAGACGTGCTGAGATAATTAACTATTCGGTTTCTCTCACATCTCACATGTAGTCCCTGTGTCGGGCTGCAGCCTGCTTTAAACATCTGTTAACGTGTTACACCATGGTGTGGATGTACGTTTTATTTTATTTTCTGTTAAAACAAGGCACAACCAGAGACAGGGAAATAAAGTAGGAATAACAGGTGATGGTGGGGATATACATTTTATTTTATTTATTGGGGCATAATTCACACAGGGACCGATCTACCATCATACCCTCAACTTTATATTGCCAGATTTTTCCGGCTAGCAATCATGTATATGGATGATTATCCTATGAATAATTTAACTGTAAATATCGAGAGACGGTTTTTAAACTGATTACAACGCAATATTCATCATACAGAGGTGGCAGTTTTTCTTCTTTTGTTTTTCACGAAAATCCTTGTTTTCATTTTCAGTATATAAATTCATCTTTTTTTGTGCAAAACAAAGAGAACAAATTGGCCCTCATTCACAACAGTGGTTCTAACCTCTCCACACAACAACTCCATTCTATGGCCAACATTTATGTGACTGTGATGTGTTTTCCATGTTTTCGCAGTCTCTCTGGGGCAGTAAATTTTACGTGAAAAGATATTATGAAGAGACGTCACGAGTTTGAGTCTGAGTTTATTTATGCCACGCACTTTGTTGGCTCCATAATTTCACGAGTCGAAGACGAGTGACATTACGGAGCCAACAAAATGAGTGGCATAAATAAGCTCAAGCTCAAACGAGTGGCGTCTAGATTTTATCCTACCCCGTTTCCATATTTTTTCAGTATCAGAAAGTAGTGGCATAAACAACACTTTATGTCACACCCGTGACATAAATAAATCCCATGCTAAGCCTATGGCGTTTTTTATTAGGGGTAGGATAAATAACATCCCAGATTAGAATACAGGTGAAGTAAATGATAAGAGATTGAGGTATCAGGCGGTGGTATATCTAATACACACCTGTCCGCACCGCGCGGCCATTCAACGTGGAGATTACTGTAGTTCCTCGTTTTCCAGTCCCGCGCTTTCCCACGGCGGGTTCCCGTGGACTTTGACACGCCCCCCCCCCCCCCTCCACAAACACACCAGACCCCCCCCCCCCCCCCCCCCGTCTGAGGTCTGTGAGAGGCACTTCACACACCACTCAGAGAGGCCAGTTTTCTATTTTTACATGATTTCATGTATAAACCGAAGAAACACCATTCAGGTTTGGTTGGTTTAGATTTTATTTAGAACTTGGAAGGAAACTCACACGATGATGAAAACTTGGTCCATACTCCACCAAGGTTTATTTTAGATCTTTTATCTATACTGGATGGTCTACTAGGGCAGCACCCTGTTTTCAGTAGGCTCCAGTGGCCACTGAGTAATTCGCTAAGCGAAGATGAGTAATTTTCATCGAGTGGGTTTCTGATTTTATTTCACCCCATATACATGATCAAAAACATTAATCAAAACAATAAAATAAATCACCCAATGAGCCATTGAGTATTGGGTACACTACCTTCACGGCTGTGGAGTACGAGTTCCTAAAGTTAAGCCTATGGAGAAAAATACCGGGGTGAGATAATACTTTAAAATCTTTCCTGGACTTTTCACTAGTGGGTGAGTGTGGTGTGTAGACTAATAGAGTTCCTACTTCCACCCAGACCTCACCTCTGACAGAGTAGATCTCGGGGGCGTATCGTGTAGTCCTACCACACGCTCAGCCGATACTCACTGACTGACCACATCCCGCCCCTCTGGACGTTTGGGCCCGTCACTACGTCCCACAGCTAATTCCAGGCGTGTCCGTTCGCCTGTTTTCATCGCTCAGCCCGGAGTGGTGAGTGTGAAGTCATCAAAGCAGGAACAAGTGAAACCAGCCTAGACGGCACTTTACAGCGTCGTTAGCCTCTAGTGTTACTGTGTACTACGCTACATCACTTAAGACGCTACACTTCTCACAGTAAACGGCAGACACCACGTATACGCTACATGTAGCGTCGTTAAGGCCCATTCTCACTTGGCCATTCCTGCCCCTGAGATTGCTGCGAGCAAAATCGCCGGGAAACAGCAGTTGCACAGTGGATGGTAGGGAATAGTCGGCGACTCAGTCTATTATAAACGATGGACACTACGCTACATTTAGTGTCGTTAGCTTCCTACGTACCCTATTTATGTATGATACAAGTTGGTATTCAGTAAACATATGCCCAGCTAACTTCAAAGGCCAGTCCTTCTCATACCATGTCTATGTGGCGTGGGAAGTAAAAGAACTCTCACCTCGGTAAAGGTGTAGGGGTGGGATTTCTACCTGAATTCATCACATAGATTCTATCACCACCCTCGTGATGTAAAAGAGCCTTAATAAAGTCTAGTAAGAACCTATAACGGTTAACTGGACGTTTAATCAAACCAAACAAACAACTTCAACATGCCACTACATTACGACAATGCCAAAATCTGTGTATTTTAAGGTAGGAGTGGAGCGTCCCTCCTTCTCACGTCCAGCCATGTTGGATTCTTTCTAGACTGGCCCTGTCCCTGTGTCCTACCCACCTCTCCCTGCCTCAGTCCCTGTGTCCTACCCACCTCTCCTACTGTAGACTGACCTCAGTCCCTGTGTCCTACCCACCTCTCCCTGCCTCAGTCCCTGTGTCCTACCCACCTCTCCTACTGTAGACTGACCTCAGTCCCTGTGTCCTACCCACCTCTCCCTGCCTCAGTCCCTGTGTCCTACCCACCTATCCTACTGTAGACTGACCTCAGTCCCTGTGTCCTACCCACCTCTCCTACTGCTGCCTACCGCCACCGCACGCCCTCCTTACCGCTCCACCTACTCTCCCCTTGGCCTGACTGACACATTCCTGAGCCAGTCAGAGGAACCTTACACATTGTAATTTATTTTATTCATTCAATTTACGTTCATAATCAAAGACTTGAGCAAGTCTAGATTCCTTCCCGCTGGTACCCAAACTGCACATTACCATGCCCAGGGCACCAGCTCTTTAACTACTGCACCTCACATGTATCTACTTTGACAGCTGGTCACCCCTCAATGGAGACGAGGGGGGAATACTCTACCTGAATACTAGACCTGGTTATAAACCTGGCATGGTAGCAGTAGGACCTTGACCTTGACTTTGTATGTCTCGTTCTTCAAGGTCACCTTTCTGCTACTGTGCAAAGAACGACCTTCCCTGAAAAGTTATAAACAAACCCCCGCGGGTAGGGGGGGGGGGGGGAGGTGGGTTCTTATTGTTTTTGTTTTTTTATATACACTTTTATTTATACTGGCGGGTCTACTAGGGTAGCACCCTGTTTTCAGTAGACATCTGTCTAAACGTGTAAGTGGTGAATATTGGAGTGTTCTATGAGTGCGTGGAGTGCACGATAAGTACTCACTTCATGTTAATGTGCACCAGGTAGAACAAACACGTGCGCCTACAGATCTGTCTCACATCCTGGGGATGAGCAGATGAGTTCTCACCAATACACAAATTTGCCCCTTTTTTTTCCATAACTGACATCCCTGTAACGGGTACTATCTGAGTAAAAAACGACTATTTGGTCTATTTCCTTCCTTGAAATCTCCCCCAGAAACGTACTAGTACGAGGACATGTTCAGTTGTGAAGACTGCAGGGAGACAGGTGAATATTTTTAGGGTTGTTTTTATAGTGCTGGGAGATACTGACCAGTGTCGGAGTGTCTGTCAGCGCCACTCCGCTGTACAAACTGTAATTACCGTCCGTACACAGACGCCGCCAGGGGCCGCCACTGTCTGACCACCGGTCACGTGACTGAGTCAACACGAGACGCGCAGCTTCTGTCTCCGCGTCTCTCGGCGTCTGTCAACACCGACTTCCTGTCTGTGCTGACCACGTGACCACATAATAGACACGTGACCCATTAATAGGTCATACGGACGCTGCCCCCAGATAAGGCAGAGTACACGAGAGAAAGTCGATGTCTATTAACGAGCCCTAATGACGCACAGAGGGCAGGTTCTGTGTGTGTGGTGAGGGTATAGGTGGAGTGTGTTTTGTATTAAAGTGAACCTGTGTTGAGTTCTGACAGACCCTGTGTCGTCATGTGACAGGCAGACGACAACTGACGGGAGTCTCAGTGAGGTCCTGGTCGCCCGCGAGAAGGACGCTTCACTTGACGAGTGACCACGAGTAGACACCAGACTTTAACTCTGTCTGGTGTGAGACACGTAGGTCTACGAGTAGAAACCAGACTTTACATCTGTCTGGTGTGAGATACATGCACGTAGGTCTACGAGTAGAAACCAGACTTTAAATCTGTCTGGTGTTAGATACTCTAGAGGAAACCTATGAAAGTTTAGGGTCTGAGCCCGTATCCCATCGAGTTTGAATCACGTAGTAATTCACAAGGCGAAGCCGCGTGAATTACGTAGCGATTCATACGAAATGGGATCGAGCTCTGACCCTAAACTTGAATGGGTTTCTGAACTTATCTCACCCTTAATATTGACTTATGGGTTAACTTTTGTGACATAATCCCCCATTGGATATATTTCCTAAATATCTAATGGGCGTTAGATACGAGTTCCCAATGTTAAGTCTATGGAGAAAAAATACCAGGGGTGAGATAAATGCACGTATATTGGGGACCTAGTAAACGTAAACTAGATGGTTTCACACTCTGACCTCCAAACCCCAGCTCATTTCTATGATGGATGAAGGAGAAGAGTGGCTGCAGTGGGTTCTAGTCCCACTGCAGCCACTCTTCTCCTTCATTCCCAGCAGTGGTAGATTTACTGCTATATTAAAGGCCAATCCTTCCCATACCATGTCTATGTGGTGTGGGAACTACAGAACTCTCACCTCGGTAAATGTGTAGGGGTGAGATTTCTGAATTCATTTCATAGATTCGATCACCACCCATGTGGTGTAAAAGAACCTCGAGTAAGTCTGGTGAGAACCTCTAATGGTTAACTGGACGTTAAATCAAACCAAACAAACCAACTATGATGGATATGCCTTGGTTTGTAAACATTTTAGAGTTATTTAAATATTTATTGCAACTGTTTGATGAGCTCTAGGGCAGTATACGTGCTGGATGGGTTCACACAGATCACAGAGTGGAGATTTAAAATCTGGACTCTACTCTTAGATCGGTGCCTGCCTCCTGTGTCTCCAAACCCTCCTGTGTCTCCAAACTCCCTCCAGATGAGACTTTGATGATTCGGGTCACACTGCAGCCACGTTTCTCCTTCATCCCCAGCAGTGGTAGACTTACTGCTATATCAAAGGCCAGTCCTTCTCATACCATGTCTATGTGGTGTGGTGTGCAGCCACGTTTCTCCTTCATCCCCAGCAGTGGTAGACTTACTGCTATATCAAAGGCCAATCCTTCTCATACCATGTCTATGTGGTGTGGTGTACAGCCACGTTTCTCCTTCATCCCCAGCAGTGGTAGATTTACTGCTATATCAAAGGCCAATCCTTCTCATACCATGTCTATGTGGTGTGTGAAGTAAAAGAACTCTCACCTTGGTAAATGTGTAGGGGTGAGATTTCTACCTGAATTCATCACATAGATTCGATCACCACCCTTGTGGTGTAAAAGAACCTTGAGAAAGTCTGGTGAGAACCTGCAATGGTTAACTGGACGTTAAATCAAACCAACAACCAACAACCAACCCTCCAGATGTCCCTCCTGTGTTCTGTAATCTCCGAGTCCTTTAGTTGTAGGCGGCTTTGTGACCCGTTTATGGCTGTGGAGTTTGTGATGTTTGACATGAGGCGAGCATGAAAGGCCAGTTTTAAAACCTCCCCAGTCCACACTGACACCCAACATGTGGAGGACACTGACATACTTCTAATGGGGAAAACAAAAAGATAAATAAATGGAACACCAGTGTCGGGAGGGAGATCATGCGGTGCGACACCAGCACGGACAACATGCGGCGCGACACCGCCAGGACGGGCAGCTCACTCTCCCAGCGCAGGTTTAGTCTGTGTACTTCTTACCACCTTCCCGCATGTACGTAGGGTTTTACGTGGGTGTTCCACCAGTCCGGCGATATGGCAGGAAAATGGCCGGTTATACGTCAAGTATACGTCAAGAGACCGAGGCTGTAGAGGTCACGGAGATGAAGCAGCGATGAACTGGTGATGAACTGCTGAAACCTCATGAATTAGTTTTTGTTGGTTACCAGCAGTTAGCCAGCAGCGGTGACCGGTGTTTTGGGACAGTATGTGTGGCACACTCCCGTTTTCATGCCATATTGGCTGCACGGTGGAGCACGGCCTTCGAAAGATTTATTTTAAGGGACAAAAAGTTGTCTGGCTCTGTTTGGAGACTTGAATTGCTCTATGACTCTGTTTGGAGACTTGAATTGCTCTATGACTCTGTTTGGAGACTTGAATTGCTCTATGACTCTGTTTGGAGACTTGAATTGCTCTATGACTCTGTTTGGAGACTTGAATTGCTCTATGACTCTGTTTGGAGACTTGAATTGCTCTATGACTCTGTTTGGAGACTTGAATTGCTCTATGACTCTGTTTGGAGACTTGAGTTGCTCAGAGCTACTCTGTGACTGTTAGGAGACTGAGTTGTTTTATGACTCTGTTTGGAGACCAACTTGCTCAGAGCTGCTCTATGACTCTGTTTGGAGACTGAGTAGCTCTGAGGCTGTGTTTGGAGACAGAATTGCTCGGAGCTGCTCCATGACTGTGTTTGGAGACTGAATAGCTCTGAGGCTGTGTTTGGAGACTTGAGTTGCTCGGAGGCTGTGTATGGAGACTGAGTTGCTCAGAGCTGCTCTATGACCGTGTTTGAAAACTTGAGGTGCTCAGAGCTGCCCGTCGGGGATTCCCCGCCACATGGAGACCACGTGTGACCCCGTCCTCCCCCGCCCCTACTGGTGGCGCCCCCCGCGGTGTGTGGTGCTTAGAGCACGCGGCGCACGGTGGCGCACCCTGGCGGCAGACGGGCGGGTGACGGTCTGCGGGCCAACCATTTCCGGCTCGAGTTCCCTAGGACACTCTGAAGAGAATCAGAGTCTGATCTGCGACCAGTTAACGGGAAGGTCGGGGTTCTCCCATCATCTCTCATCTAGTCATGACAATAGACATGTTCGTGATGTGGGTTTAATCAGGGACAGACAAAATACTCAAAATGAAATGAATCATTGTTACCAATAACCTACTTATTATTATATACCTATGGCCGTATGACCCACACATACTTCCCGCTGCTACCCATGACGTATGTATAGCTGTACGTCACACACTGTGACGTACGGTGTATTTGATAACGTGACTTACAGATTTTGCCATTTTTAGGTATACGAAAACGGGCTGACTGTCTTAGTACGTCAAAATACTTGGTATCTGGATGTATCTGATCAATAATTTGACCGTTTCAGCCAGTTTCCGTATAATACTCTTATCAAAGACTCGCTAGGACAGGGACTGAGGCCAGTCTACACTGAGCTGTATGACAATCCCTGAGGGGACTCCCACTAAATACGTCCACCAATCAGCTGCTACGTCAGGCAGTCACTTCTAACACTCCAGCAATCATTTACCGTCTTGGTTTTATCGTGTAGCGCCATGAGTCTCTGAAGTAGTAAGGGTCACAACCAGGGCCTCAGCTGAGCTCCGGGGATTCATTCACAGGAGAGTTGTCAAAGTGCCAACTTGACATGAGTTGTGAGGTTAACGGAGTACAATAAACAGGAAAAAGGCGATTCTGCTCTCAGTAAATTGGTCCAAGATGGAGGGTATTTACGGTAACTTTACACAAAAACCTCAAATCCACGGGAATGTGTGTCAGACCATCATGATTACCTCCAGCTGATATCACTCTACAGGCAATGTCTCCCGCACATTACGTTGAGCTGCTCCGAGCAGTTCCGAGCGGCCCCGAGTAGCACCGAGCGGCTCTGAGCACCTCTGAGCGGCCCCGAGTAGCTCCAAGCGGATCCGAGCTGCTCTGAGCAGCCCCGAGTAGCAACGAGCGGCACCGAGTCCTTCCGAATGGCCCCGAGCAGCTCCGAGCGACCCGGAGCTGTTCCGAGTAGCACCGAGCGGCCCCGAGTCCATCCGAATGGCCCCGAGTAGCTGCGAGCGGTCCCGAATAGCTCCGAGCAACCCCGAATAGTTTCGAGCAGTTCCGAATAGCTCCGTGCAGCTCCGAGAGGCACCGAGCAGCTCCAAGCAACCCCGAATAGCACCGAGAGGCACCGAGCAGCTCCGAGCAACCCCGAATAGCTCCGAGCAGCTCCGAGAGGCACCGAGCCGCTCCAAGCCACCCCGAATAGCTCCGAGAGGCACCGAGCCGCTCCGAGCAACCCCGAATAGCTCCGAGCAGCTCCGAGAGGCACCGAGCCGCTCCAAGCCACCCCGAATAGCTCCGAGAGGCACCGAGCAGCTCCGATCAGCTCCGAGTACCCTGAAAAGCCCCGAACAGCTGCGAGCGGCTGCCGCTAACGGGCCGAGCGTTGCCATGGTGATCCGCACTTCGCGGGGGGCTATCAGGCGTCGCGGGGGTCGGCGCGCGCACCTCGTCAGGGGCACTTCCGGTGGGTTCTTTGTGCGCATGTCGGATTATCCACTTCCGGTGGTGTGGGACGCCATGATGTGAACTTGTGACAAGGCTGCTTCCTCCGCCGCTCACTAGGTGTCGCTACGTGAAGGGGAGTGATGAATGTGTGGAATCAGACCGGAAATGTGCTCAACGGAGGAGAAAACCGCGAGAGGCGGGGAGTACCAGATCCACTCTCAATTCATGAAGAATGCACGCAGAACGTGTGAAAATCTGGACCAATCGTGTACGCAATAGAACAAAG
Source organism: Alentia gelatinosa (assembly GCA_950022655.1). Taxonomy (NCBI): domain Eukaryota; kingdom Metazoa; phylum Annelida; class Polychaeta; order Phyllodocida; family Polynoidae; genus Alentia; species Alentia gelatinosa. Next base: position 6,019,893 of record OX465579.1, on the reverse strand, counting down.
AAGAAACATCTGCAAAATTCCAAAATATTTAACACCCACCCCGCACCCCACTGTACCCCACCACACCCCCAGCGCGTACGTACTTTATGGATGGCCCCTTGTTTGTGATTACGTTCAGTTAGATTATTATTTTTGCGGGATATTTGATGACTTTTCACCGATAATCTCTCTACTGTGAAAGGTTAACGGATTGCTGAGCGGGCCGTCCCCGATCCGGACCCGGGGGTGGCGGCGGGCGGGTGTTAACGTGGAGCCTGGTGTCGGATTAAGTCTCCTCCCTGTGTTAACAACTCTCACCTCAATACCGCCCCCGCTGTAAGTAGACGCCACCCGATACAACGCCGCCCCGCCATCTACCGGCCGTCTGAGTAACTAGTCCCCATGTCACTTGGACCTGTGATACGACGCCCTGTGGCACTACGCCCTGTGACACTACGCCCTGTGACACTACGCCCTAAGTTACTCAGCACTCTGTCACTACGCCCTCTTTCACTACGCCCTGCGTCACTACGCCCTGTTTCATTAAGCCCTGTCACTCTGCCCTATGCCACTACGCCCTTTGTCACTACGCCCTCTGTCACTACGCCCTCTGTCACTACGCCCAACGAGTATAGAGAAATACTCTATACTCGTTGCTACGCCCTGCGTCACTACGCCCTGCGTCACTACACCCTGCGTCACTACGCCCTGCGTCACTACACCCTGCGTCACTATGCCCTGCGTCACTACGCCACGTGTCTGCCATGTTTATGCCAATACAGAGTATGTCACCACGCCATGCTCTTCTAACTACCTTTATGTCGCTATGCATCATGGCTTGCCCTGCAGCATGCCCTGATACACTACGTCCTGTCACTACATGCAATGCGTCATGCCCCGCCTCACGCCTACGCCCCACTGTACCTTCCCTCATCACCATCGCCCACTATAGGGTGTTTGTGGCTGCAGTGAGTCAGCCCCGTGTGGCTTCCTCAGTGGCTTCCTCAGTGGCTTCCTCAGTGGCTTCGTGAGTGGCTTCCCCAGGTGAAGCCACTCGGCGATTACGTGATGCTTCTGAGTGTGTGAGTCAGCGCTGTGCTGTCATCGAGTCATACTCGCCCCTATATGGAACCTCACACTCACATATATCTGCGGGTCTGTAAATATAAAGCTGCTGGTTTATTGTCTGACGACCACTTTATGTGACCTCTGATACACTTCCTGATTATTGTATGTCAGGGCCAAAGAACACACATAGCTTTATACGTTTTTAGATGAGGACAACGACTTTGACCAAAACGAGCTGCTTATCTCACCTCTGTACACAGTAAAATAATGGACGGCACACAGGGTATAGGCCATGGAGAATAGACTGGAATACTCTTAGGGGCATGGAGAACGAGTTCCCAATGTTAAAAGATACGAGGGGTGAGATAAATGTATATACACGTAGTTCTATATGTATATGGATATAGCCGTCTTTATGAAGCACCCCGCATAGACAGGCTTCACCTCACAACTGACGTCTTCTGTTGATACTGCACCACTCTAACGGGATTAACCCAACCAGATGTTCCCCAACGGGAAATCCCCATCCACAGATAATCAGAAGTAGGTAAGGCTGTGTGATAACATATTGAATTTCACCCACTCCTCTTTTATACGTCTCTATCCTTAACGGCAGGCCTCCTTAACAAATACAAACTGCATTTCTTTATTATCTCAGTCTTTTATATGCGTCTCGGTGAAAATCACCACACTGTGAATCAGTATTGATATGGACTAACAAACATGTTTGGAATATGATGCTGACAAATCTGTCTCCAGAAAGAGCAACAACAACAACAAAAAGTAACAAAGAATGATCCGGCATAGCTCTCATGGAATAACAAAAAGTAGTCCGGCACGGCCTTATTGATCAACAGAAAGTAGTCCGGTATGACTCTCCTACATTGCCACGGGCCACGCGCGCACTATTTGTTTGTCAATAACCCCCTTGAGCAGCACGACTGTGGCAGGGGCGTTGATTACTACGTACGTGCGGCTAGCTTTGAGGTATGGCGGCCATATTCATTCGCACAGAGGTATAATCACTGACGATATTCATCCGCGAACAATATCCATCCGCGCAGAGATATAATCACCGCAGACCGAACTGCATGCCGGAGAGAGGTAGAAAAACACGTTCCACGAACATTCTCTCGTCATGCATGTAGTTCTGTTATACGGAAACTGGATTACTGTCGTCGTACGTCAAAAATACGCGGTGAAATTAGTGATCAGATACTATAGAGGAAACCTATGAAGGTTCAGGGTCTGAGCTCGCATCCCATCGAGTTTGAATCACGTAGTAATTCACAAGGCCAAGCCGTGTCAATTATGTAGTGATTCAAATGAGGTCGGATCGAGCTCTGACCGTAAATTTGAATAGGTTTCTGAATTTATCTCACCCTTTACATTGACTAATAATGACATAATCCCCCATTGGATATTTTTCCTAAATATCTAATGGGCGTTAGATACCAGTTCTTATTCGCCCTAGGGACTACTTTCTTCGTAGCCCTAGGGCAACCGGAAGATAGTACCGTTACGAGTTCCCAATGTTAAGTCAATTGGAATAAATACCAGGGGAGAGATAAATTCCAATGCAGAAGCCACAGGGACATATCTGATCAATGATTTCACCAAATATTTTAATGCTCGAAGACAGTCAACCTGATTTAGTTTTGTTATTATATACGTAAACGTCACGTACGGCCATAAAAACGTCATGGGTAGGAGCGGGCGGTATACGTAGGAGATACAACCACAGGTATATAATAATACGCCTCTTACATGACATCTATTTGGAAATGACGAGAATATGTCTCATTATAAACTTGTCTTTATTGAGATGGCACTTTTTCACGTTAACAGTTTATTTTTTATTATATATACTATAAAGAATAGTGTTCCGAGGAGCTGACGCGTAGTAATATCCGAGCGTATGCGAGGATATTGTGGACAGTCAACTCCTAGGAGCATACAACCGCTGGTAACTGAATCCTGCCATATTGTATTTATTATCCACATTTTTGGACAAGTGGCATGTCAATATTAGTTTGTTTTAATCATGCACTATTTCTTCATACGCACTATTTTTTCTTATGCGCCACCCGGAGCATACAACATATCCGTATGCGCCGGGTATGTCCATACACACTCCCTATGGACACTTTGTATTAGGTGGATAATAAAATATCCCCATATTTTACTGCTGGCCCACCTGACCTCCCTGTTTATAAGGTCTCGATATCGTCCCGGGTCTAGTTGTTTATTTTTATTATATATACTATATAAGATAGTATTAATTGAACCTAATTCACGGCAATAAAACAGTGGTTTGAACCTCCCCACACACCATCAGCCCTGATGTGTTTTCCATGTTTTCTCAGTTTCTCTGAGGCAGTAAATTCTACATGGAAAATAATCCTATTCTTTTTCTCCTGACCCCAACTGACATCCCTGTCTATAAGGTCTCTGTATCGTGCCGGGTCTAGCTGTCCCCTGACAACGCCTCACGTCTGTCCCCTGACAACGCCTCACGTCTGTCCCCTGACGACGCCTCCACGTCTGTCCCCTGACAACGCCTCCACGTCTGTCCCCTTGACAACGCCCCCACGTCTGTCCCCTGACGACGCCTCCACGTCTGTCCCCTGACGACGCCTCCACGTCTGTCCCCTGACGACGCCTCCACGTCTGTCCCCTGACGACGCCTCCACGTCTGTCCCCTGACGACGCCTCCACGTCTGTCCCCTGACGACGCCTCCACGTCTGTCCCCTGACAACGCCTCACGTCTGTCCCCTGACGACGCCTCCACGGCTGTCCCCTGACAACGCCTCCACGTCTGTCCCCTGACAACGCCCCCACGTCTGTCTCCTGACGACGCCTCCACGTCTGTCCCCTGACAACGCCCCCACGGCTGTCCCCTGACAACGCCTCCACGTCTGTCCCCTGACGACGCCCCCACGTCTGTCCCCTGACGACGCCTCCACGTCTGTCCCCTGACGACGCCCCCACGTCTGTCCCCTGACAACGCCTCCACGTCTGTCCCCTTGACAACGCCCCCACGTCTGTCCCCTGACGACGCCTCCACGTCTGTCCCCTGACGACGCCTCCACGTCTGTCCCCTGACGACGCCTCCACGTCTGTCCCCTGACGACGCCTCCACGGCTGTCCCCTGACGACGCCTCCACGTCTGTCCCCTGACGACGCCTCACGTCTGTCCCCTGACGACGCCTCCACGTCTGTCCCCTGACGACGCCTCACGTCTGTCCCCTGACGATGCCTCACGTCTGTCCTCTGACGACGCCTCCACGTCTGTCCCCTGACGACGCCCCCACGTCTGTTACCTGACGACGCCTCCACGTCTGTCCCCTGACAACGCCTCCACGTCTGTCCCCTGACAACGCCTCCACGTCTGTCCCCTTGACAACGCCCCCACGTCTGTCCCCTGACGACGCCTCCACGTCTGTCCCCTGACAACGCCTCCACGTCTGTCCCCTTGACAACGCCCCCACGTCTGTCCCCTGACGACGCCTCCGCGTCTGTCCCCTGACGACGCCTCATGTCTGTCCCCTGACAACGTCTGTCCCCTGACGACGCCTCCACGTCTGTCCCCTGACGACGCCTCCGCGTCTGTCCCCTGACAACGCCTCACGTCTGTCCCCTGACGACGCCTCAATGTCTGGCTGTGTGTGTGACTGGCGGCAGTTCAGGACGGAGACACTGCTGTCAGAGGTGAAAAGCCTCCTGTACCTGGCCCTCTCATTGTACGGCGGTAATTGCTGCTTTGTTTGGTGGTTCTCCGCTCTTTGTCTCCTTTGTGTATGATACTTGGACACCTTCCAGCACTGCGTTGCTATGAGTCAACTGTGGACAAACAAACCACACCTCAGCGGGCCGCAGTCAAAACGGCCCCCAGTCAAAACGGCCGACAGTCAAATCCACCCTAAGTCAAACCGGCCCCCTTAGTCAAACCGGCCCCCTTAGTCAAACCGGCCCCCTTAGTCAAACCGGCCCCCTTAGTCAAACCGGCCCCCAGTGAATACGGCCAATAGTCAAACCGGCCCCCTTAGTCAAAATGGCCCCCAGTCAAACTGGCCCCTTAGTCAAACCGGCCCCCAGTGAATACGGCCAATAGTTGAACCGGCCCCTTAGTCAAACCGGTCCACAGTCAAACCGGCCAACAGTGAATACCGCCAACAGTCAAACCGGCCCATAGTCAGAGCGGCCCCCAGTCAAAATGGCCCCCAGTCAAACCGGCCCCCAGTCAAAATGGCCCCTTAGTCAAAATGGCCCCTTAGTCAAAATGGCCCCCAGTCAAACCGGCCCCCAGTGAATACAGCCAAAAGTCAAACCGGCCAACAGTCAATGCGGCCCACAGTCAAACCGGCCAACAGTCAATGCGGCCCACGGTCAAAACGGCCAACAGTCAAAACGGCCCCTCAGTTAAAACGGCCCTCACTCTATCTGAGACAACTGTCGTCAGTTTTTTACGACATAAGCGGTTTACAGTTAAGGCCCATTCTGAGGAGTCTTTAATAGGACCAAGTATGGTGTGTTTAGTCATTACGGTACTTTGACCGTGTGTGACAACCATAGAGTGTTTCATCTTACAAAAACAGAACCAGGTTAAGTATCCCTCAGAAAGGCAGTTATAACTAGTTATAGTGGCCGGGTCTTTTTTTTAAATGACTAAAAGTATATGAAAGATATCTGTACATATTTGGTATAGGTATATCAATATCAATGCAGTAACATACATTATTCATTGGGGGGTGATATTGGCATTTTTACTACCAACAATCTTTAGTATCTTATTCCACATTCTTGTTCAAAAAGATGAAATACAAACAGAAGTAAATGGTAATAGAGAACCTCAGGGCTACTCTTCGGTTACATTTAGCTGAGATATATATTATATTATTTCCAGGAAGATGACTACAATTGTGGGCAGTGTATGAAAGAAAGGAAGATATCACTAACTATGTAGCACATACTCTGGTACATTTATTGTATTCCCTCCAGGGGGGTGGGGAGTTAGCTCAGTCGTTAGAGCACAGGACTTGTGACTCTAAGGTTACTGCTATACCAAAGGCCAATCCTTCTCATACCATGTCTATGTGGTGTGGGAAGTAAAAGAACTCTCACCTCGGTAAATGTGTAGGGGTGAGATTTCTACCTGAATTCATCGCATAGATTCGATCACCACCCTAGTGGTGTAAAAGAACCTTGAGAAAGTCTGGAAAGGACCTATAATGGTTGACTGGACTAAAATCAAACCAAACAAACAAACAAACAAACAATTCTCCCCAGGATATATTAACATTATCATATACCTATGGCCGAAATACTGCCTGCTGCTAGGGGTGAAGTATGAATAAAGTTCGGGCTCACTGTGACGTATAGTGAATCGGCTATGACTCAATAAGTGAATAAAATAGCGTTTTCTCATCAATTTTAGATATGTAATAATTATAATAAGAAAATGTAGTGACGGAGACTTCACCAGACACCACCTCGCTACCATCCACACAGGAGGAAAGCCTCCGTTACCGGCCCAGCCATGATTCTACCCAGTATAAGCACCACTTGTACATGTTTAACACCTATCTTCTCTGATAAAAAGAGTCAAAGGGAAAACAATATCATAGGGCTCTTTTTCTCGTCCGAACCACGGGAAACTTGTAACGCAGCGGAAAAAGTTTTTAATAAAACACAATATCGGAGGACTTTGTTGCATCTGCTGAGCATACACATGTTTTCTGGCCACGTCACAGAAAGGCTGTGTTTAATATCAAGGATCAGTGAATATATACAATATGTAAATATGATAAAAAGTATTAAAGGCTGGACAGTGTGGACACTGGGGCGTCGGCCATGACTAAGAGCCAGATGTCACACTGGGCGCGGAGATTCTAGTTTAGACGTGCGGTGACTGAATGTGTTGGCGGGGGACCAGGTGAGAGACCAGGTGAGGGAACGGGTGAGAGACCAGGTGAGAGACCAGGCGAGGGACCAGGTGAGAGACCAGGTGAGGGACCAGGTGAGGGACCAGGTGAGGGACCAGGTGAGAGACCAGGTGAGGGGGGCAGGTGAGGGACCAGGTGAGAGACCGGGTGAGGGACCAGGTGAGAGACCGGGTGAGGGACCAGGTGAGGGGGACAGGTGAGGGACCAGGTGAGGGACCAGGTGAGGGGGACAGGTGAGAGACCAGGTGAGGGACCAGGTGAGGGACCAGGTGAGGGACCAGGTGAGAGACCAGGTGAGGGACCAGGTGAGAGACCGGGTGAGAGACCAGGTGAGAGACCAGGTGAGGGACCAGGTGAGAGACCAGGTGAGAGACCAGGTGAGGGGGACAGGTGAGAGACCAGGTGAGAGACCAGGTGAGAGACCAGGTGAGGGACCAGGTGAGAGACCGGGTGAGGGACCAGGTGAGAGACCAGGTGAGGAACCAGGTGAGGGACCAGGTGAGAGACCAGGTGAGAGACCAGGTGAGGGACCAGGCGAGGGGGACAGGTGAGGGACCAGGTGAGGGACCAGGTGAGAGACCAGGTGAGAGACCAGGTGAGAGACCAGGTGAGGGACCAGGTGAGGGGGACAGGTGAGGGACCAGGTGAGGGGGACAGGTGAACGACCAGGTGAGAGACCAGGTGAGGGACCAGGTGAGGGACCAGGTGAGAGACCGGGTGAGGGACCAGGTGAGAGACCAGGTGAGGAACCAGGTGAGGGACCAGGTGAGAGACCGGGTGAGAGACCAGGTGAGAGACCAGGTGAGGGACCAGGTGAGAGACCAGGTGAGAGACCAGGTGAGGGACCAGGTGAGAGACCAGGTGAGAGACCAGGTGAGAGACCAGGTGAGAGACCAGGTGAGGGACCAGGCGAGGGGGACAGGTGAGGGACCAGGTGAGGGACCAGGTGAGAGACCAGGGGAGGGACCAGGTGAGAGACCAGGTGAGAGACCAGGTGAGGGGGACAGGTGAGAGACCAGGTGAGAGACCAGGTGAGAGACCAGGTGAGAGACCAGGTGAGGGACCAGGTGAGGGGGACAGGTGAGGGACCAGGTGAGAGACCAGGGGAGAGACCAGGTGAGAGACCAGGTGAGAGACCAGGTGAGGGACCAGGTGAGGGGGACAGGTGAGGGACCAGGTGAGAGACCAGGGGAGGGACCAGGTGAGAGACCAGGTGAGGGGGACAGGTGAGGGACCAGGTGAGGGGGACAGGTGAGGGACCAGGTGAGAGACCAGGTGAGGACCAGGTGAGGACCAGGTGAGGGACCAGGTGAGGGGGACAGGTGAGGGACCAGGTGAGAGACCAGGGGAGGGACCAGGTGAGAGACCAGGTGAGGGGGACAGGTGAGGGACCAGGTGAGGGACCAGGTGAGGGACCAGGTGAGGGGGACAGGTGAGGGACCAGGTGAGAGACCAGGTGAGAGACCGGGTGAGGGACCAGGTGAGGGACCAGGTGAGGGGGACAGGTGAGGGACCAGGTGAGAGACCAGGTGAGAGACCAGGTGAGGGACCAGGTGAGGGGGACAGGTGAGGGACCAGGTGAGGGACCAGGTGAGGGACCAGGTGAGAGACCAGATGAGGGGGACAGGTGAGGGACCAGGTGAGGGACCAGGTGAGGGGGACAGGTGAGGGACCAGGTGAGGGACCAGGTGAGGGCCAAGGTGAGACACCAGGTGAGGGACCAGGTGAGGGACCAGGTGAGGGACCAGGTGAGGGACCAGGTGAGAGACCAGGTGAGGGACCAGGTGAGACACCAGGTGAGGGACCAGGTGAGGGACCAGGTGAGGGACCAGGTGAGGGACCAGGTGAGAGACCAGATGAGGGGGACAGGTGAGGGACCAGGTGAGAGACCAGGTGAACACACAGGAGACAGGAGACCAGTCACAGGCGGTACTCCACTGACCCGGAGTCTGTCTGCAGCCATCTGGTCACCGATACCTGCACCGCCTAACTCCCACCTCCCATTTTAAACAAAACTCACCTGGGTCTGGTTGTCAAACTTTCTGGGTTCCAGTCCCATTTCAGCCACTCTTCTCCTTCATCCTCAGCTGTGGTAGGCTTACTGCCATATCAAAGACCAGTCCTTCTAATACCATGTCTATGTGGTGTGGTGTACAGCCACCATTCTCCTTTATCGCCAGCAGTGGTAGATTTACTGCTATATCAAAGACCAGTCCTTCTCATACCATGTCTATAGATGTGCTGTGGGAAGTAAAACAACTCTCACCTGGTAAATGTGTAGGAGTTAGATTTCTACCTGAATTCATCTCATAGTTTCTATCACCCACTGGCATAAAACCAGTGAGAAACGCTGAACCTTGAGATCGTCACGATTCCCCCTGCGGGTCCCCTGGGAAGTTAAACAAACAAACCACTCCCTGCCATTCCTGTTGCCAAGCTGAGGACACTTTACCTCTACCTGTTCCTGGAACTGGTTTCTGGAGAAGTCCTTCCCTCCACACCAGACCTTGGTGAACCTGGCTGGATGAACGCCAAGAGGGGACGGCTCCAGCCTGTAACTCTCATGAGACACCGTGAGTCTGTGGGGTACAGTAGAACCCCGCTGAAGGGACACCCTATAGTCCTAGTTACAGTGTTCCCCTAAGTGTGGTGTCCCCGTAATGAAAGAAATCTAATGGAGAGGGAAAATATTCGTTTCAAGAAAAGTGCCCCATTAACTGGTTAGGTTTGGAAAATTATTCCAATTCTGAACAAATGTGACCCCTCAAACAGGGTCTCCCATTAAGTAGGTTTTCTGGGTGTCTTCTGAAATGGGTGTCTATTACTTATAGTGTCCCCTTAACCAGGGTGTCCCCATAAGTTCGGTTTTCTGGGTGTTCCCTTAAATGGGTGTCCCACAACCAGTGTCCTCCATAAGTAGAAAGAGTGTCCCCTTAAACGGGTGTCCCTTAATCAAGGTGTCCCTATAAGCAGGGTGTCCCTTTCAGTGTTCTTTTTACTGTGTCACCTTTGCGGGACATACGGGCCGAGCCGAGGTGAAGGCGGTGAGAGTGGTTCACCCGTCACCCGCCAGGTGTGTCCTCCTCCCGCCCGTCACGCCTCGTTACACACTGACCCCCCGTGACCCCCGAGTTCCGCTCCAGTGAGCCGTGACCGGCGGGATCCAGACACCTGGAGCTGGATCTCCGAGTGGCGGTGGTGGTGGCCGTGCGGGACGGGAGTTTACGGGCACAGTGTGCAGTCCACACTCAGTCGCCTTCTTCCCTGGTCTCTGTGTCTCTCTGTGGAGAAGTGTCACAGATCCCACACTGCCAGGACATGTTGGATGTTAAACTACCAGTCAGCTTTCTGACTTCTGCGGACACATCGGCCGATTATTCACCACCGATTTTCAGTCGGAAACTGCCGATTTCTTTAGTACATCGACTCTAGATCGGTGAATGGAAACGGTATTGTGGGGAAGTCTGGTGGATGTGTAGGAATGAGATTTTTACCTGGATTCATCTCATAGATCCAGAGATGGAGACACAGATCTTACACTGACAGGACTTGTTAGATTACCAGGACAAACTCGTGCATCTGAGGAGACATGTCAGTGTTGTGACTTCTATGGACAGCTGTAGCCCATTTTACATCGGCAGTCGGGAACTACCGATTTTAGTAATAAATCGGCGTATTGAAACAGCCTGGTATTTGAGATGGTCGCCGATTATTATAGAGGCTGCCGCCGACCGACTGACTCAGGCTACGATTATATGTCGGTGATCGACAATGTTCTAGAGGGAATTTAAACCGGTATGGACATGGAAAATGCACTAGACACAAGGCATCACTGCATCCTCACCGATTATTTGATACCGATGGACAGTTCGTGACACAAGCAACACACTTATAGGACAATAAATCGGTGCTGTTTTTGTCGGCTGGTGTAAACGAGCCTTAAGTTGTACACTTGACCAACAAAGTGTGGCGCAAACTGAGATTCCAAACTCTCCACTCAGCTCCCAGAGTGTCGCGCTGCCAACGGGGAGGTCTCACAAACCACCAAACACGCCGCCACACACGCCTGCCACCAGGTGGCCTGGACGACCGGGGCGACACCTGCCGGGCGGGCACCAGGTGGGGGCAGTGAGCGACACCTAGCGAGGACTGCCGCGTGTAGAGCGGTCACAAGAGAGCAGTGGAGGGCGAGGAGAGAGGCGTGAGACTTTAAACGTAGCAGTTTGTATTGGCGCCTCATACGCTGCCTGTTGGACTGACACCGGATTGACATCTACATACATGTGAGGAGAGAGAGAGGGGGAGAGACTTGAAGGTAGTCATTGTGTGTGTGGACTTACTTCTGTATCCCTCTTTGTAAGCGAGGTACGGGATTGACACCTACCTACTGGAGTAACATACACCACAGACTATAGACGATATCTCAGTGAGACCACTCCGCCGCTCACACTGTGAGTGGGAGTGGGCATGAGTGTGAGTGTATCGGATTGACACCTACCTACTGGAGTAACATACACCACAGACTATAGACGATATCTCAGTGAGACCACTCCGCCGCTCACACTGTGAGTGGGAGTGGGCATGAGTGTGAGTGTATCGGATTGACACCTACCTACTGGAGTAACATACACCACAGACTATAGACGATATCTCAGTGAGACCACTCCGCCGCTCACACTGTGAGTGGGAGTGGGCATGAGTGTGAGTGTATCGGATTGACACCTACCTACTGGAGTAACATACACCACAGACTGTAGACGATATCTCAGTGAGACCACTCCGCCGCTCACACTGTGAGTGGGCATGAGTGTGAGTGTACCGGATTGACACCTACCTACTGGAGTAACATACACCACAGACTGTAGACGATATCTCAGTGAGACCACTCCGCCGCTCACACTGTGAGTGGGCATGAGTGTGAGTGTACGGGATTTACACCTACCTACTGGAGTAACATACACCACAGACTGTAGACGATATCTCAGTGAGACCACTCCGCCGCTCACACTGTGAGTGGGCATGAGTGTGAGTGTACCGGATTGACACCTACCTACTGGAGTAACATACACCACAGACTGTAGACGATATCTCAGTGAGACCACTCCGCCGCTCACACTGTGAGTGGGCATGAGTGTGAGTGTACGGGATTTACACCTACCTACTGGAGTAACATACACCACAGACTGTAGACGATATCTCAGTGAGACCACTCCGCCGCTCACACTGTGAGTGGGCATGAGTGTGAGTGTACGGGATTGACACCTACCTACTGGAGTAACATACACCACAGACTGTAGACGATATCTCAGTGAGACCACTCCGCCGCTCACACTGTGAGTGGGCATGAGTGTGAGTGTACCGGATTGACACCTACCTACTGGAGTAACATACACCACAGACTGTAGACGATATCTCAGTGAGACCACTCGGCCGCTCACACTGTGAGTGGGCATGAGTGTGAGTGTACCGGATTGACACCTACCTACTGGAGTAACATACACCACAGACTGTAGACGATATCTCAGTGAGACCACTCGGCCGCTCACACTGTGAGTGGGCATGAGTGTGAGTGTACCGGATTGACACCTACCTACTGGAGTAACATACACCACAGACTGTAGACGATATCTCAGTGAGACCACTCGGCCGCTCACACTGTGAGTGGGCATGAGTGTGAGTGTACCGGATTGACACCTACCTACTGGAGTAACATACACCACAGACTGTAGACGATATCTCAGTGAGACCACTCGGCCGCTGACACCGTGAGTGGGAGTGGGCGGTGTACGCGCTGACCTCCGCCACTAGCCGCCCTCGGCCGCCCTCGCTCTCTGCTGGCGAGAAAACAATCCACACTTTTATATCTACACCGGATGTGGAATGTGTCCGCCCACCAGCGCAGGTAGCAGAGCGCGGTGAGCACCGGAAACCAGCGGGCATCGGCGCCTACGTCAGCAGTGTCTCTCCGGCGTCTCTCCAGCGTCTCTCCGGCGTCCCTCCAGTGTCTCTCCAGCGTCCCTCCAGCGTCTCTCCAGCGTCCCTCCAGTGTCTCTCCAGCGTCCCTCCAGCGTCTCTCCAGCGTCCCTCCAGCGTCTCTCCAGCGTCCCTCCAGCGTCTCTCCAGCGTCCCTCCAGCGTCTGCCCGGCGTCCGGACAGGGATCGTCCACCAGAGGGCGACCAGATCCGGGTTATGGTAATGGCCGGACGCGCCGGTCACGTGAGGGTCAGGTGATAGGGTGATAGGGTTACCATGACGAAGGGCGTGTAGGGAGGTGGAGCTGGTACTGGGAGGATCTCACTGATAACACGTACAGGTGTCGGCGTGTTACTGGTAAACGATGAAGGCAGGGCCCGGACAGTACGGCCCTGGTCAGTACGGCCCCGGTTAGTACGGCCACGGTCAGTACGGCTCCGGACAGTACGGCCCAGGTTTGTGAGCAGCCCCAAACCCGTCATAACCAACAGGCGCAGAGTGAAGCCACAATGTGGGGAGAGTGAAGCCATAATGTGGGGAGAGTGAAGCCATAATGTGGGGAGAGTGAAGCCACAATGTGGGGAGAGTGAAGCCATAATGCATGGAAGGAAGCCTCAATACTTGGAGAGTGAACGAAGCCACAATGCAAGGAGAATGCATGAAGCCACAATACATGGAGAGTGAAGCCACAATGCACAGTGAAGCCACAATACATGGAGAGTGAGTGAAGCCACAATACATGAAGAGTGAAGCCACAATACTCGTAGAACGAGTGAAGCCACAACAGCTAGAGACCGTGTGAGACCAGATCTGTATGACGCCAGGTCTGAGTGAAGCCACACATGTCCGTATACGACTGATCTAGGACTGCAGGCTTCATACAGATTGCCGTTTTTACCCCGCTACCCGCTGCTATTATGATTGCGACCACGTGACCCTGATAAGGACCCTTATCAGCCCGCCCCGCCGCCGACCTGCACGCCACCTGGTGCTGATAACGCGTATCAGTGGACAGGGTCATGACGCAACCACCGCCGCCTGGCGAGTAGGGCGGAGATGGGATCAGTAATCTGAGAACTACATTATACGGGTTAGACGTGAATATACATTGTGTCTCTGTGACTGTTTAGTATCACGGCTGTAGATGGAATCGGCAATCTGAGCTCTACATCATCTATACGGGTTAGACGTGTGTATATGCATTGTGTCTGTGTGACCGTATAGTATCACGGCCGTAGATGGAATCAGTAATCTGTCAACTACATCATCTATACGGGTTAGACGTGTGTGTACATTGTGACTGTGAGACCGTTTAGCATCACGGCCGTAGATGGGATCAGTAATCTGAGAACTACATCATCTATACGGGTTAGACGTGTGTATACATTGTGTCTGTGTGACCGTTTAGTATCACGGCAGTAGGCTCTATATTCACTGATAGTTATATATGTACGCCGGCATTTAATGGCTTCAACCAAAAGGAGCAATTTCTCTTAAGAATAATCTAGTGATATGGCAAGGACTAGGAACTACAAATGAAGAGTAACGCTTTTTTATATACATATAAAATAAAGTGGCACAAAACACAGTGTGTTGGTATGAAATAAGATAACCAGGAAGAGATTCCACACCCACACACGTTGTATCTTTAATTTTTATCAGATATCTTTATTATAACGGGAGATTACGGTAACTGTACCGTAGTACGACTACCCGCCCTACATAACGGTGACTTTACGGCGCCCACTTAACGTAACGGAGAAATCTGAGAGTTGTGTACGTTTAAACAGTTTACAGCCGTTACGTGGTGACTGACACCAAACCGGGCTGAGAAGTCCCCGGAGATCCCGCTCTCTCCCCCGGAGGTCCGGGTCCCTGGTGGAGTCAGTGTCCGGCGCGTAATGAGAGGCGGGTTTAGAGTTACGTCACACTGTGCGCGTACACCCCTCACACACACACACACGTACCTACACACAACTCACTCAGCTCACTGACTCAGCAGTTACTCATCTCATCAGAGCTGCTCACAAATCACTCCCCATCTGCTCCACATAGATCCTCACTGCCACTCAGTACTTGGTCAGATCCTTACTGGCCTCACCTCGCTACCACTCAGTACTTAGTTACTGGTGGATCTCTGGTTGGATGTTTGTACAATTTCTTCGTTCGTCCAGACTCTGTGGTCATTGACCATTCCAGCCGTTGGAATTTTTTTTTGTTAGATCCTTACTGGCCTCACCTCGCTACTACTCAGCGGTTTGGTTCCTGGTGTATATCTGGCTAGATCCTCACAGGTACTACTCAGCGGTTTGGGTTTCTGGTGGATCTGCTCGGCCCGGCCCTGCACAGTGGAGGTTTGACACCGTTAGCGGTGAGTTGATGGGTGATGGTGAGCTGTTGGCGTGTTGAGTCAGCGGTCAGCGGGTGAGCGGCCCCTCCCTCCCTCTCTCCCCACCCCTCTCACTGCTGACCCCCCGCACGGGCTGCGGCGAGTATTACACGTATATTTATATACCTTACAGTCACTCTCTCACTCAGTCAGTCAGAGATCGGACATACAGCGTGTGTTACTGTGACCCAGAGACGGAGCCCGGAATCTCCTCCAGGAGGTCAGAGTGTGGCGGGACGTTCCTCCAGGATGCACGGCCACGTGCTGCATCTCACTCCTCCTGTGTCTGTCACAGTCATTAACACTGTGCAGTACGGAGTGATACCGTTATAAGGTAGACATTAACACTGTGCAGTACGGAGTGATACCGTTATAAGGTAGACATTAACACTGTGCAGTACAGAGTGATACCGTTATAAGGTAGACGTTAACACTGTGCAGTACGGAGTGATACCGTTATAAGGTAGCCATTAACACTGTGCAGTACGGAGTGATACCGTTATAAGGTAGCGTTAACACTGTGCAGTACGGAGTGATACCGTTACAAGGTAGCCATTAACACGTGCAGTACGGAGTGATACCGTTATAAGGTAGACATTAACACTGTGCAGTACGGAGTGATACCGTTACAAGGTAGCCATTAACACTGTGCAGTACGGAGTAATACCGTTATAAGGTAGCCATGAACACTGTGCAGTACGGAGTGATACCGTTATAAGGTAGCCATTAACACTGTGCAGTACGGAGTGATACCGTTATAAGGTAGCCATGAACACTGTGCAGTACGGAGTGATACCGTTATAAGGTAGCCATTAACACTGTGCAGTACGGAGTAATACCTTTATAAGGTAGCCATGAACACTGTGCAGTACGGAGTGATACCGTTATAAGGTAGCCATTAACACTGTGCAGTACGGAGTGATACCGTTATAAGGTAGCCATTAACACTGTGCAGTACGGAGTGATACCGTTATAAGGTAGCGTTAACACTGTGCAGTACGGAGTGATACCGTTACAAGGTAGCCATTAACACGTGCAGTACGGAGTGATACTGTTATAAGGTAGACATTAACACTGTGCAGTACGGAGTGATACCGTTACAAGGTAGACGTTAACACTGTGCAGTACGGAGGGATACCGTTATAAGGTAGACATTAACACTATGGAGTATGGAGTGATACAGTTACTGTTAGCACCCTGAAGTTAGCACCCTGGAGTTAGCACCCTGGAGTTAGCACCCTGGAGTTAGCACCCTGGAGTTAGCACCCTGGAGTTGGCACCGTCTCTCATAGTACTGACACCCATACCCGTAGCTGGCTCCAGGGATACACTGGAGTGCTGCACTCTCTCTGTGATAAGACTGTGTTACTGTGTATGATCTAGTCAGGTCGGATCTGCGGATGTGAAGTGTTACACTGTGGTATCTCCGTGTCGCACAGAGACCTGTGTTCTGGCGGGAAAAGGATGCTGTGAGTATTATGAACGATGAACATGGAGTTCTGATGACAGCTGCTCAAAGTGGGACGTATGGGTCTTCGTAGTGGGACGTATGAACTGCTCAAAGTGGGAAGTATGACTCTTAATAGTTGGATGTATCACTCCTCAAAGTGGGACGTATGACTCTTCATAGTGAGACGTATCACTGCTCAAAGTGGGACGTATGACTCTTCACAGTGGGACGTATCATCAAAGTGAGACGTATCAAAGTGTGACGTATGAACTGCTCAAAGTGGGAGGTATGAGTGAAGTGGTCACAGACACACTTTACCTGTGTCAGCTCTTCGTGACGCCCGGACATGCTCCACTGACTTCACCACAAACACGGAGACCGACAAGGAACTACTCCACAAACCTCACACAGTGATCATAACTCCTATCATAGACACCGTCTACTTCTATACATCCACACAGAAAGACAAGGAAATACTCCACAGACCTCACAGAGTCTACCGCATCATAAACCTACCAGAGACATCGTGTACTTCTATACCTCTACAGAGAGACAAGGAACTACTCCACAAACATCACACTGTCTACCACATCATATAAACACACACAGACACACACACACACAGTAGAGGCAGGAGATGAGGGCGACCCGTCAGTACACGACCTCCTCCTCCTCCTGCTATTAAACAGCTAATTACAGACCGCCACTTGGCCCAGACCCTGCTGTAACCCAGACCTACTGACCGACTCCCCGACCGCCACAGACTGTGTCTGTCAGCGGCCAGCAGCACTGGAGATCACCAGGAGGAGGAGGATACTCCTAGCAGGACGTCACCAGTACTGTGACCACTCCAGGGTACATAACCACTCCTACCACTCACAGTACGTACTCCAGGGTGTCCTACCAGTCCGTACTGTGACCAGTAAACTGTGACCACTCCTACCACTCTGTGTACGTACTGTGACTGGCCAGCAGCACTGGAGATCACCAGGAGGAAGGGATACTCCGACCAGTACCTAGCCGCTCCTACCACTCACAGTACGTACTGTGACTGGCCAGCAGCACTGGAGATCACCAGGAGGAGGGGATACTCCGACCAGTACCTCGCCGCTCCTACCACTCTCAGTACGTACTCCTGGGTGTCCTACCAGTCCGTACAGTCACCAGCAGACTGTGACCACTCCAGGGTGTTGAACGCGGGGGTCAGGGGCTGAGGTGTGTGTCTCCTCCAGGCGTGCCCGGAGTGTACCTGGAGGTTGCCACTGCTCCTCCTCGTCCTCCTCCTCGTCCTCCTCCTGCTCCTCCTCCTGCTCCTCCTCCTGCTGCTACCGGGGCACGTGTGGCGGTGTCGTGTGTGTCAGTCCCAGTACCGTGGAGGATGTCGCACTCCGCGCATCTCCTCCATGGTGTCTCCTCCTGTGTGCGGGATTATCCCTGGATTATCCCCGGATTTACCCTGGATTTACCCTGGATGAGTGAGGCTTAATACTCCTCTTGTGTAGGATCAATAACCAACGTGGTTTTTGGATTAAATACCAATGTGATCTTCGGATACTTACTCTTGGGATTAAACACAAATGTGATCTTAGGAGAAAATCATATATCTTGACATGGATTAAAACGCACTTGATTATAGGATTATAAACCACGTGATTTTGGATTACTGAGTGTCAGTGGACGCACAGACAGACGTGCTGCGTGATCACCGGAGCGTGACGGTTCTCTACAGCTGACTGATTCCTTTTTTTTTTTTTTTTTAGGAGTTGGCAATTTTTATTAGGGAATATTTGTGTACACAATCACCGAATTCGGCTCTAATTGAACATGGATATATCCCCGCAGTGAGGGAGTTGAGACAGACTGAGATATGTACGGAGTGGTGCCCAGATGACAACGCGCCCAGCTACCTGCATTCCCGCCACAGATTACCTGCCCACCTGTCACGTCGTCATGGTAACCAGGTGTACAGCGGAGGCACCATGATGGCGCTGGACTCCGAGGAGAAGGACGCCCCGGTCCTGCTGGCCGTCCACCGAGTGGGCAGCGTGCGGGGCCACAAACCCCGGCCCCCGTCATGTATAGAATGGTGAGTCCTAGCCGTCCACCGAGTGGGCAGCATGCGGGGCCACAAACCCCGGCCCCCGTCATGTATAGAATGGTGAGTCCTAGCCATCCACCGAGTGGGCAGCGTGCGGGGCCACAAACCCCGGCCCCCGTCATGTATAGAATGGTGAGTCCTAGCCATCCACCGAGTGGGCAGCGTGCGGGGCCACAAACCCCGGCCCCCGTCATGTATAGAATGGTGAGTCCGGGCCGTCCACCGAGTGGGCAGCGTGCGGGGCCACAACCCCCGCCCCCCGTCCTGTATAGAATGGTGAGTCCTAGCCGTCCACCGAGTGGGCAGCGTGCGGGGCCACAACCCCCGCCCCCCGTCATGTATAGAATGGTGAGTCCCGGCCGTCCACCGAGTGGGCAGCGTGCGGGGCCACAACCCCCGCCCCCCGTCATGTATAGAATGGTGAGTCCGGGCCGTCCACCGAGTGGGCAGCGTGCGGGGCCACAACCCCCGCCCCCCGTCCTGTATAGAATGGTGAGTCCTAGCCGTCCACCGAGTGGGCAGCGTGCGGGGCCACAAACCCCGGCCCCCGTCCTGTATAGAATGGTGAGTCCTAGCCGTCCACCGAGTGGGCAGCGTGCGGGGCCACAACCCCCGCCCCCCGTCCTGTATAGAATGGTGAGTCCGGGCCGTCCACCGAGTGGGCAGCGTGCGGGGCCACAACCCCCGCCCCCCGTCATGTATAGAATGGTGAGTCCTAGCCGTCCACCGAGTGGGCAGCGTGCGGGGCCACAACCCCCGCCCCCCGTCATGTATAGAATGGTGAGTCCTCCTGCCCCATCATGTATAGAATGGTGAGTCCCCCTGCCCCACCATGTATATAATGGTGTGTCCTGGCCATCTAGTGGGCAGCGTGATTTCTACCTGAATTAATTTCATAGATTCAGTCACCACCCCTGTGACCTAAAACCAGTCTCTTATATACCTTTTGGAATATACTTTTTCAATCAAGGATGGTATTTATTTGATATAAGACAATATATTGTAAGTACGAAGATTATTTCAGGTCTCAGTTGCAGATGTAAGAATGTAGTTTCATTTCCAGGATGCACTAGGATTGATAGACTTATCTTTGTTTATTGCTCATATTTGTTGTCATGTTTACTAAAGTGATCAGTGAGTAGATGCTGGTGGCTGTGTGGTGTGTGTCAGAGTTATCAGCAGATAGAACCGGGACGGACGGGTCATTAATGATACAGTATACGGTAAATACATGACGCTGACCTGCTGAATGCTGAGCGATGGGAAATGTGACCCGCAGAAGTCTGACGGAGAACTGATACAAAATATATATACACTAGATATAGAACCGATACAAATTAGATACAGACTAGATAGGAGACCGATACAATCTAGATACAGGCTAGATATAGAACCGATACAAACTAGATACAGACTAGATAGAAGACCGATACAAAATAAATACAGGCTAGATAGAGGACCGATACAAAATAGATACGGCCTAGATATAGGATTGATACAAAATAGATACTGGCTAGATAGAGGATCGATACAAAATAGATAAAGACTAGATATAAGACCGATACAAATTAGATACGGGCTAGATATAAGACCGATACAAAATAGATACTGGCTAGATAGAGGACCGATACAAAATAGATAAAGACTAGATATAAGACCGATACAAATTAGATACGGGCTAGATATAAGACCGATACAAAATAGATACTGGCTAGATAGAGGACCGATACAAAATAGATAAAGACTAGATGTAAGACTGATACAAAATAGATACGGGCTAGATATTGGACCGATACAAATTAGATACGGGCTAGATATTGGACCGATACAAATTAGATACGGGCTAGATAGAGGACCGATACAAAATAGATACGGGCTAGATAGAGGACCGATACAAAATAGATACTGGCTAGATAGAGAATCGATACAAAATAGATATAGACTAGATACAAAAAATTGTTTTCCAACAGCCAGAAAAGGACAATGTCCCAACTCAGCGGTACGAAAAAGGTTGACGAACTAGACTAGAAACAAACTAGACACGGATTGAATAAGACTATTACGATATACCTAAACGTAGTCTCTAAAGGTTTCTAGACACAGTCCTATACGGGAGGCCGTGATATACCTAAACGTATCTAGACGTAGTCTCTAAAGGTTTCTAGATACAGTGCTATACGGGAGGCCGTGGTATACCTAAACGTATCTAAACGTAGTCTCTTAAGGTTTCTAGATACAGTTCTATACGGGAGGCCGTGATATACCTAAACGTATCTAAACGTAGTCTCTTAAGGTTTCTAGATACAGTCCTACACGGGAGGCCGTAATATACCTAAACGTATCTAAACGTAGTCTCTAAAGGTTTCTAGACACAGTCCTATACGGGAGGCCGTGATATACCTAAACGTATCTAAACGTAGTCTCTAAAGGTTTCTAGATTCAGTCCTATACGGGAGGCCGTGGTATACCTAAACGTATCTAAACGTAGTCTCTAAAGGTTTCTAGACACAGTCCTATACGGGAGGCCGTGATATACCTAAACGTATCTAAACGTAGTCTCTTAAGGTTTCTAGATTCAGTCCTATACGGGAGGCCGTGGTATACCTAAACGTATCTAAACGTAGTCTCTAAAGGTTTCTAGATTCAGTCCTATACGGGAGGCCGTGATATACCTAAACGTATCTAAACATAGTCTCTTAAGGTTTCTAGATACAGTTCTATACGGGAGGCCGTGATATACCTAAACGTATCTAGACGTAGTCTCTAAAGGTTTCTAGATACAGTCCTATACGGGAGGCCGTGGTATACCTAAACGTATCTAAACGTAGTCTCTAAAGGTTTCTAGACACAGTCCTATACGGGAGGCCGTGATATACCTAAACGTATCTAAACGTAGTCTCTAAAGATTTCTAGATACAGTCCTATACGGGAGGCCGTGATATACCTAAACGTATCTAAACGTAGTCTCTTAAGGTTTTTAGATACAGTTCTATACGGGAGGCCGTGATATACCTAAACGTACCTAAACATAGTCTCTAAAGGTTTCTAGATACAGTCCTACACGGGAGGCCGTGATATACCTAAACGTATCTAAACGTAGTCTCTTAAGGTTTCTAGATACAGTCCTACACGGGAGGCCGTGATATACCTAAACGAATCTAAACGTAGTCTCTAAAGGTTTCTAGACACAGTCCTATACGGGAGGCCGTGATATACCTAAACGTAGTCTCTAAAGGTTTCTAGATACAGTCCTATACGGGAGGCCGTGGTATACCTAAACGTATCTAAACGTAGTCTCTAAAGGTTTCTAGACACAGTCCTATACGGGAGGCCGTGATATACCTAAACGTATCTAGACGTAGTCTCTTAAGGTTTCTAGACACAGTCCTATACGGGAGGCCGTGATATACCTAAACGTATCTAAACGTAGTCTCTAAAGGTTTCTAGATACAGTCCTATACGGGAGGCCGTGATATACCTAAACGTATCTAAACGTAGACTCTAAAGGTTTCTAGATAAGTCCTATACGGGAGGCCGTGATATACCTAAACGTAGTCTCTAAAGGTTTCTAGATACAGTCCTATACGGGAGGCCGTGATATACCTAAACGTAGTCTCTAAAGGTTTCTAGATACAGTCCTACACGGGAGGCCGTGGTATACCTAAACGTATCTATACGTAGTCTCTAAAGGTTTCTAGACACAGTCCTATACGGGAGGCCGTAATATACCTAAACGTATCTATACGTAGTCTCTAAAGGTTTCTAGACACAGTCCTATACGGGAGGCCGTGATATACCTAAACGTATCTAAACGTAGTCTCTAAAGGTTTCTAGATACAGTCCTGTACGGGAGGCCGTGATATACCTAAACGTATCTAAACGTAGTCTCTCAAGGTTTCTAGATACAGTCCTATACGGGAGGCCGTGATATACCTAAACGTATCTAAACGTAGTCTCTAAAGGTTTCTAGACACAGTCCTATACGGGAGGCCGTGGTATACCTAAACGTATCTAAACGTAGTCTCTAAAGGTTTCTAGATACAGTCCGAGACGGGAGGCCGTGATATACCTAAACGTATCTAAACGTAGTCTCTAAAGGTTTCTAGATACAGCCCTATACGGGAGGCCGTGATATACCTAAACGTATCTAAACGTAGTCTTAAGGTTTCTAGATACAGTCCTACACGGGAGGCCGTGATATACCTAAACGTATCTAAACGTAGTCTCTAAAGGTTTCTAGATACAGTCCTGTACGGGAGGCCGTGATATACCTAAACGTATCTAAACGTAGTCTCTAAAGGGTTCTAGATACAGTCCTGTACGGGAGGCCGTGATATACCTAAACGTATCTAAACGTAGTCTCTAAAGGTTTCTAGATACAGCCCTACACGGGAGGCCTTGATATATCTAAACGTATCTAAACGTAGTCTCTAAAGGTTTCTAGATACAGTCCTACACGGGAGGCCGTGATATACCTAAACGTATCTAAACGTAGTCTCTAAAGGTTTCTAGATACAGCCCTACACGGGAGGCCTTGATATATCTAAACGTATCTAAACGTAGTCTCTAAAGGTTTCTAGATACAGCCCTACACGGGAGGCCTTGATATATCTAAACGTATCTAAACGTAGTCTCTAAAGGTTTCTAGATACAGCCCTATACGGGAGGCCGTGATATACCTAAACGTATCTAAACGTAGTCTCTAAAGGTTTCTAGACACAGTCCTATACGGGAGGCCGTGGTATACCTAAACGTATCTAAACGTAGTCTCTAAAGGTTTCTAGATACAGTCCTATACGGGAGGCCGTGATATACCTAAACGTATCTAAACGTAGTCTCTCAAGGTTTCTAGATACAGTCCTACACGGGAGGCCGTGGTATACCTAAACGTATCTAAACGTAGTCTCTAAAGGTTTCTAGATTCAGTCCTATACGGGAGGCCGTGATATATCTAAACGTAGTCTCTTATGGATTCTAGATACAGTCCTACACGGGAGGCCGTGATATACCTAAACGTATCTAAACGTAGTCTCTAAAGGTTTCTAGATACAGTCCTACACGGGAGGCCGTGATATACCTAAACGTATCTAAACGTAGTCTCTCAAGGTTTCTAGATACAGTCCTACACGGGAGGCCGTGGTATACCTAAACGTATCTAAACGTAGTCTCTAAAGGTTTCTAGATACAGCCCTACGCGGGAGGCCGTAGTAATATCCGAGCGTATGCGAGTATATTGCGTAGAGTCAACTCCGAGGAGCATACGACCGCTTTTATCTGAAACCAATCTATATTGTATTTATTATCCACCTTTTTTGACAAGTCGCATGTCGATATCAGTTCGTTTTAGTTATGCACTATTCTCCCTCACGGACTATTTTTTCCGTATGCGCCACCCGGAGCATACAACATATCCATATGCGCCGGGTATGTCCATACACACTCACTATGTGTTTTCTATGGACACTTTGTATTAGGTGGATAATAAAGTCCTATACGGGAGGCCGTGGTAGAGGCGGTGTATTATCTCAGACTCTACCTGTGAGGGTGTTACACCGTGCCGCCCGTCGGCGTGGGAAGTCAGCGCTTTGAGAGCTGCCGAGGTGTGAGAAACCCAGACACCGCCGTGTTTACACTCTGTCACTCCTACACACCCGAGCCTAACACCCCCCAGTCTGACACCCTCCGGCCTAACATCCCCCGCCGAACTCCCCCCAGCCTGACACCCCGAGCATAACCGCCAGCGGACAGACACCAGAGGTGCGTGCCCGCGCCGCTAGGTGTCGCGCCTGTTGTTGTTGTTGTCGGCTGCGTCCGGCACAGCGTCGGCTATGACGTCACAGTGACCAGGCCGGGGGCTGTGACGTCATCTGGGGTGCGTCTCTAGAACATGCATCGGGCGGTTCCTGATGAAAATATAACAGAATTAGACATGATAAAGAGACGTATGTAAGTGATATAGGTAGTATGAATATGGAAGTTGCCCATTACGAGTAGCTAGTTGTTGGATGGGTGGGTAGGTACGTACTTTAACCTGTCATAGTAGTATACTTAAGCCGGAGACACACAAAGCGAGAAACGCGGCGATTTACGGAATCGCCAACACAAAATGGCGTGTATGTGAGTTATTATTCTATATTTCACCGGATTATTGCTTCAGAGACACTAGATTATCAGTGGGAGATATTACTAGGAAATTATATCGCACGTACATGCATATTTTTGCTGGCGATTCTAGAAATCGCTGCATTACTCGCTTGGTGCGTCTTCAGCCTAAGTTACTCGGGCATTGCTCCGTATAAAGCCGGAGACACACCAAGCCAGAAACGCAGCGAGTTCTGTAATCGCCAACACAAAATGGCCTATATGTGAGCTATTATTGCATACTTCACCTGATCATTGCTTCCAAGATGCTAAATTATAGGCAGGAGATATTCATATGAAATAATATCTCACATACACACCAATTTATGTTGGCGATTCCAGAGATCGCTACCTTCACTCGCTTGTGTGTCCCCGGTATAAGATGCAATGTTTAGATGGTGGTACACCACTTGGAGGGAGGATTAGAAATCACTCCTCCCCGGCTCCATATCTCCGGTGTTTCTTCAAAGGTTTAATTAAGTAATTTTATTATCCATCGTATACAAACCCCCCATTGAAAATGTATGGGGACTCATTAAACCACGACCCATTGTATAAAACCTGTCAGATACCATAACTGTGGTATACGGATTCACATCTGTGGTATACGGCCTCAAAACCGTGGTATACGGGAAAATAGTCCCTTTTGCTGTAGAGCAAAGAAATAGTTCCTAGTTTTATACCTGTTAATATGGCAATTACTGGGTTTAATTTATTCGAAAAGATGGATAATAAAATGCAATAAACGATGATTTTGTGGACAGGCAGCTCTGTAAACCACTCGCGGTTGACGTTGTAATACACTCGCTAGCGCTCGTGTATTACTACGCGTCAACCTCTCGTGGTTTACGGCCGCCTGTCCACAAACCCATCGATTATTGTCTATTTCATTTAGATGCCTTATCACTGTCTGTGACTAAACGCCTGTGATCATGGACATTGTATCCGTTTTTCCGTGGAAATCCACTTTTCCATATACAGTATGTCATTGCTTTTCCATGCGTCAAACAAGGATAATATTGAGAAGTTAATATAACCCCAAAACTCAGAATCAAGAATGGAGACCGGAAAACAATTTAGCCGCTCATTATGGACTGTTGTATTGAATTTCTAATATGGATCGAGCCTCATTTACGCCAATCAGACAGTGGTTTGAACCTCACCACAGACCCCTCCACCCAATGCCATGGCCATATTATTATATACCTGTGTCCGAATGTCTATGAAATACTGCCCGCTGCTAGGGGTGCAGTAATAATAATGTTCGTGCCCGCTGTGAGAGTGACATAATAAGTAATTAAAATGTCGTTTTTTCATCGATTTAAGGTATATGATAATAAGCAAACGTCCTGACTGTAGACGAAATGGTTCTCGTTCTCGGCCAGTCGTCGATATCATACTGCCTTCCGCCTATGGCGTCAGGCAGTATGAAATCGATGACTGACCTCGAACAGGAACCGTTTTGTCCACAGTAAGGACGTTTCCTAATATTATCCAAGTCTTTCTGAGACAGACAAATCCACACGAGAAATATTTCCACTATTTTTGTCCTTACCTCCACTGCCATCCCTGTGTCTGTGTCGGTCAACGCGAGGTGTGAGGTGGTGTGTGTGAGGGGTGTGAGAGACTGAAGTGTCACCACGCCCGCGGAGGTGTGCTAACCGTGTCGCTCACAGCACAGGTGTGAAAGCGGGCCACTCACCCGTGTCCTCCTGCCACTGCAGTCACACTCCACTGACCCCTCCAGCTCCACCCCCGTGTGCCAGCACCAGGTCACTTCAGTCACACTCCACTGACTCCTCCAGCCCCACCCCCGTGTGTTAGTACCGGGTCACTTCAGTCACAGTCCACTGACCCCTCCAGCTCCACCCCCGTGTGTTACTACCGGGTCACTTCAGTCACACTCCACTGACCCCTACAGCTCCACCCCCGTGTGCCAGCGCCGGGTCACTTCAGTCACACTCCACTGACCCCTCCAGCTCCACCCCCGTGTGTTAGTACCGGGTCACTTCAGTCACACTCCACTGACCCCTCCAGCTCCACCCCCGTGTGCCAGCACCAGGTCACGTCAGTCACACTCCACTGACCCCTCCAGCTCCACCCCCGTGTGCCAGCACCGGGTCACTTCAGTCACACTCCACTGACCCCTCCAGCCCCACTGCAGTGCCCGCTACCCGTCCTCCAGGACGTCCCACCCCTCTCCTCCTCTCCAGGGCCCGACAGTCACCCACTCCAGTCACACACTCCCGGTACGGCGGTGTCAGGGGTGAGCCGTTCTCCTGTGTGAATTCACCACAACCCCAACTGTCACGGTGCTTCCTCCAGTGAGAACTGGTGAATCAAGAACCAAGAGAAGTCCCCAACACGGTGTACAGCGTCACAGAACATACGGCAGCTTCAGATCCCGTATATAACTATTCACAAGATGGTGCAGTGGTGAGAATGTCGGCTTATTAGGATGAATACAGCGATGTGAATGGTCGCTTTATATCCCACGTTCTTATGTGTTATATCATAATTATATCTATTGTATTCGTTTTGAATATACTCTTTATAATTGGGCAGTGTACTGGGGCCACAGACCATCAGGGGACATGTCAGGATGAATAGGATTTACAGGGATTTAAGCTTACTATCTCACATACTTGTGTATTATATCATATTTATATCTAATAGTTTTACTTTGTAATACTACATGTATTTAACAAGCGTACGTGGATAGGTCAACCGTTCACCAAATATATATGTACAATTTATGTCTAATTTACTTTTATTATATATATATATATATATATATATATATATATATATATATATATATATATATATATATATATATATATATATATATATATATATATATATATATATATATAAAATAAAATAATCATGATGTATGCGTATAATGCGATTCGGTTTCAAGAAATGATTCAGCAAAGATGAAAAGGATCTTTATGGTATTCACAATTTCTAAAATGATTTCCTCCAACCTACAAAGGTCTTGTGTATGACATTTATATACAAATATCAATCTAAAACAAGAACGATGAAGTAACAGCTGTGTAAGTGACATTATGAGGATTGTGTTGGCTGGTTGAGGTATATATATCATGACATGGGAGTGAGTGAGTGTGTAGGGGGGAGGGTTTGCTTACATATGGACAGGGGCCAGGAACGAGACACGACTCCGTTACATTGACTGACGACAGACCAGCCTTCCCAGCTCTACATGTAACCTCCCCTCTCCCGTGCCCTCTCCCCTCCCCTCCCCTCCCCTCCCCTCCCCTCCCCTCCCCTCCCCTCCCCTCCCCTCCCCTCCCCTCCCCTCCCCTCCCCTCCCCACCCCTCTCCCCTCCCCCTCCCCTACACCCTCCTCCACCTCCACCACCACCTCCACCATGAGCCTGGTCTGTTATCAGGAAAATAGATATAGGAAAGTGATTATAAAGATATCTGATATGAAAGTGAAACCCCGGATATAGGATGGATGGGATTTTAAATGTGTTACTGATGTATACCTCTGGACGAACTTCTGTCAAATTCTACGCACTGCTGTCATTAGGACGGGTCTGGGATGGTATCAGAAGGCGGAATATAGACACAGGGAAATAGTTAAAAAAATATATGATACAAAATGAAACCCCAGAACGATGGATTCTAAATGTTATGAAATTCTACCCACTGCTGGACATGACGTATGAATAATGTTCGGGCCTACTGTCACGCTGGGCCTAAAATGACGTATTTGCGTTATTTTCAGGTATACAATGAAAAGGAAAAAATAGTTGATTTTTTTAATATTTTAAATTCGTTTTTGTTGAGAAATAATTTCTGCCTTGTATCCTTAACAGGAACAGTAACTAATGAGCTCCTTGAAATTTTGAAATCCTGTTCATTTTTAATTTTTTTTAAATAATTGATTTTTTTTTAGGGATTTTTCTTTTTTTTTCATTCTTTTTTAGGGAATTCCTGTTTAGAGGGTCTGTTATTTGTGATGTTCAGATATACTCTTATTTGTTTATATTTTATTATCAGTATATTATTTTCATTATGCATGTAACATTATTCGTACCCTGCTTGATGTGTTTTCTCGTACACTCAACAAATCTTTCCTTTTTCTTTACAGGAACAACCCCAAGACAAAACAAATGTCTATTGGGCGCAAGAAGTTCAACATGGACCCCAAGAAAGTGAGTAGCCGGTACTTTATGGACTTGACCTTTGACCCGGAGACTGTGACGTGTCCACCAGGTGGCGTGAGTGAGGGCGGGGGGCTGGTTCCCCTAATATCGCCCATTCTCCTGTAAACTGCTGAAACACTTTAGATGCCGACGTAAAGTGAAATAATTCTGGGCCCGCCCAGTAAGCCCTGCCCCGGAGGCCAGTGTTTGACACAAGTAAAGGCTAGTACTGTAATTTATTACCGCAGAGAATGTGTGAGTGTGTATACCACCGTTATAAGCTCTGGGGTATTCGTATGTTCAGGGTTCACACACTTCCACCTCTCAGTGGATTTTCAACCTTCTCACCCATGACAAGTCAATATCCTAAACTTTTTCAACACATTGAAGAAATTCACATGATTAAGAAGAATATTTGAAGATGGCAATAGAACATCAAGTGTCATTTAACAACAAAGTAAAAATGTAGCATTTTCCCATAGACACCAATAGTTAAGCACTTCCCATAGAAGTTAGCATGGTGACATGCCATTTTTTTGCTTTTCTATTTGCTGATATATGGAACTTATATTATCCAGAGTTATTTGCAAATTCAATAGAATTTAGAAATCACCGAACTACGAGCATTAGTCTTTAACCGGAATGAGAACCCCGGCCCGGACTCCGGTGAAATGAGCGCCGTGTCACTCGTCCACGAGTGAATCACCGGGAGTCATCAAATTAAATCCGTTATCTCGGTTTGAGAGGTGGGAGAATTGGACGATGGCCTCACGGTGAGCGATACGGTCGTAATTAGTTTAGTTCCGCTAACAGAGATTGTTGAGATCGCGGTTATTAGGAATAATGATATCACAGATGAGATGAACTGATCTGACAGAACTCACAGAAGTCCTCAGCAAGTTGCGATTGATTGGGGAGATAGCTCAGCTTAGCTGAAGTTAGGCACTGCATTAGTAATTACAAGGTTGTGGGTTCGAGTCCCACTGCAGCCATTTTCCCCCTTCATCCCCAGCAGTGGTGGATTTACTGCTATATCAAAGGCCAGTCCTTCTCATACCATGTCTATGTGGTGTGGTGTACAGGCACCTTTCTCCTTCATCCCCAGCAGTGGTAGATTTACTGCTATATCAAAGGCCAGTCCTTCTCATACCATGTCTATGTGGTGTGGTGTACAGCCACCTTTCTCCTTCGCCCCCACCAGTGGTAGATTTATTGCTATATCAAAGGCCAGTCCTTCTCATACCATGTCTATGTGGTGTGGTGTACAGCCACCTTTCTCCTTCATCCCCAGCAGTGGTCGATTTACTGCTATATCAAAGGCCAGTCCTTCTCATACCATGTCTATGTGGTGTGGTGTACAGCCACCTTTCTCTTTCATCCCCAGCAGTGGTGGATTTACTGCTATATCAAAGGCCAGTCCTTCTCATACCATGTCTATGTGGTGTGGTGTACAGCCACCTTTCTCTTTCATCCCCAGCAGTGGTAGATTTATTGCTATATCAAAGGCCAGTCCTTCTCATACCATGTCTATGTGGTGTGGTGTACAGCCACCTTTCTCCTTCATCCCCAGCAGTGGTCGATTTACTGCTATATCAAAGGCCAGTCCTTCTCATACCATGTCTATGTGGTGTGGTGTACAGCCACCTTTCTCCTTCATCCCCAGCAGTGGTGGATTTACTGCTATATCAAAGGCCAGTCCTTCTCATACCATGTCTATGTGGTGTGGTGTACAGCCACCTTTCTCTTTCATCCCCAGCAGTGGTAGATTTATTGCTATATCAAAGGCCAGTCCTTCTCATACCATGTCTATGTGGTGTGGTGTACAGCCACCTTTCTCCTCCATCCCCAGCAGTGGTAGATTTACTGCTATATCAAAGGCCAGTCCTTCTCATACCATGTCTATGCTGTGCGGTGTAGAGTCACCTTTCTCCTACATCCTCAGGACTGGTAGATTTACTGCTATATCAGAGGCCAGTTGAGTTCCGTATTACATGTATATATGAACCTACTGGTCAGAAGAACTGTATGATGTCTGCAGTCACTAGATGAATAATAAGGTCATTCACCTGGTCACACCTGTCACACCCCCCCCCCCCTGCTCCCTCACCTGCACAGGTAACTGTACAGGTAATTAACACCCCCCCCCCCCCACACACACACACACACAACCTGACCAGCCTCACCTGTCTTGTCACCTGTGTCACTTACTGTGAGTGCCATAAGGAAACTGGCTTATTCTGTCCGTACGGCAAACACATGTGGTAAAATTATTGATCAGATACATCCCGATGCCGTTCACAGAGGGATATATCTGATACCAGAGTGACCACCAACGAGACTAGTCTGTGACCTTGAAGACGACATTGAAACACAATCTGTGACCTTGAAGGCGACATTCAAACACAGTCTGCGACCTTGAAGACGACATTCAAACACAGTCTGTGACCTTGAAGGCGACATTCAAACACAGTCTCTGACCTTGAAGGCGACATTCAAACACAGTGTATGACCTTGAAGGTGACATTCAAACACAGTCTTTGACCTTGGTGGCGACATTCAAAGACAGTCTTTGACCTTGAAGGCGACATTCAAACACAGTCTCTGACCTTGAAGGCGACATTCAAACTCAGTCTCTGACCTTGAAGGCGACATTCAAACACATCTCACACTCGGTGACCTTGACCCCTCCATCTGTTTCGCTGCTCCCCCGCGCGCCTCACTGTTCAACCACAGGACGGGCCGGGAACCAGCTGCCGCGCCCACCACAGCGCCCCCTGCCGAGACGCGGCCGCGAGACGCGGCCGCGAGACGCCCCCTGGTGGGGAGTCGGGCGTTAGAGACGCGGGCCGACTCGTGGCTCCACCTCGTGGCCGGCAGGTGGAGGCAGTGAGAAGGTGGCCACAAAGACTCGCACGCGGGGACTACTTTCTGCGTAGCCCCAGGTCACAGTACCGCGGAGTAATCAGTCCCTAACTTAGCCCACCTTTATCATCCGAGCTTAGGCTTCATTAGTGATATACAGCCTAACATCCTAACTTAGCCCACCTTTTATCCAACCTTAGGCTTCATTAGGAATGTACAGTCCAGCATTCTAACTTAGCCCATCTATATTACACAAGCCTAGGCTCCATTAGGAAATAAGGAATATACAGCCCAACATCCTAGGGTCCTAGATTATCTAATGTTTGGCTTCATTAAGAATCTATAGCCTAACACCTTATCACAGTCTGGCTATATTATCCAATCATAGGCCTCATTCGGAAAATACCGGAAACTAGCGGAGAAGGGCGGAAAATACCGGAAACTGGCGGGGAATGGCGGAAAATACCGGAAACTGGCGGTATATACCGAAACTGGCGGAGAATGTCGGAGAATGGCGGAAAATACGGGAAACTGGCGGAGAATGGCGGAAAAAGTGGTCAGTAAATGGTGATCACGGATCATACCTTGATCTACGAACACGCCGTCTGGTGACTGTTGGCCGCACTACAGGCTACACGGGTCAGAGGTGTGTGAGGAGCGTGTTACCATGGAAACGAGCAGGGGCCAGGTGGCCACAAAGACTCGCGCGCCAATCTCCCCCCACCTCCCCAACACACCCACACAAACACACCCCAACACGCTGAACGGTATGACATATCTGACAGCTTACATGATGGACCATATGTTTTTACTTTTAGCAGAATTACCAATTTTGGCCGCAATCCGCCCGCCTCCGCAACTCTATTGACTCCGACTGTGTTACATAGAGCTCGGAGTAAAGGGATGGCAATTCAAAACTAAACTGCAACGCAATAAGAAATATAGAAATAATATATACGTTGCAATACATAAAAGTACAGAGGACTTGTAAGCTGAGGTTCTCGACTCAGGTCTTGATCATGAGAGTGGACTTAGAGAAGGGTTAGCGTCCTCTTTTACCCAACAAGGACAGTTTTCTCCTCCATCTCTATTTAATCAAACTTCGTCCTCCAGGTTCTACTCGTTTCGCAGTGTGAATGATGACTTTCATTAAATGGAGAATACTCAACTGGTGTGAGATAAACTAAGCTCGATGAATAGACCAGAAAGTAGTTCCGTTGTACTGCTCAGCTCAGTGAATACACCAGAAAGTAGTTCTGTTGTACTGCTCAGCTCGGTAAATAGACCAGAAAGTAGTTCCGTTGTACTGCTCAGCTCGGTGAATAGACCAGAAAGTAGTTCCGTTGTACTGCTCAGCTCGGTGAATACACCAGAAAGTAGTTCCGTCGTAAAGCTCAGCTCGGTGAATACACCAGAAAGTAGTTCCGTTGTACTGCTCAGCTCGGTGAAAACACCAGAAAGTAGTTCCGTTGTACTGCTCAGCTCGGTGAATACACCAGAAAGTAGTTCCGTCGTACTGCTCAGCTCGGTGAATACACCAGAAAGTAGTTCCGTCGTACTGCTCAGCTCGGTGAATACACCAGAAAGTAGTTCTGTTGTACTGTTCAGCTCGGTGAATACACCAGAAAGTAGTTCTGTTGTACTGCTCAGCTCGGTGAATACACCAGAAAGTAGTTCTATCGTACTGCTCAGCTCGGTGAATACACCAGAAAGTAGTTCCGTATTCATCAGGACTGCAGGTCACATGACACGTCACATGACTGAGTCACGTGACCCCGGCGTTCTATGTGACCTCTGCTGATCACGTGACACGCATAACTGGAGCTTGTGCCCGGTCGGCCACGTGCCAGAAGGTGTAGCAGCGGGGAACCAGCGACCGCCAGGCACGCGCCGCCTGTTTCCGGCGAGTGACGTCCACGTGAGGTGTCTCAGGCCGGGTACCAGCGAACACAGACCTCTCCCCCCGCATTCTCAGCACTCACACGCCTCTCCCCCCGCATTTTTAGCACTCACACCTGAACAAACGTCACTCTCCAAGCACCGGACAATGGGGATGTGCTTGGAGACATCATAATGACCTCGTTTTCGGTGAGAGACAGTTTTCAAGGTCATGCGTTGCCCTTGAAGTTGCCCTCTGTAATGGCTGCTCTCTGCAGCATGTGGCCTCAGTTAGCTCGTATTGAGCTTAACCTGCTGTCAGTTATTATGACAAGTAACCCGGACCAACAAGGGAACAGCACCAGGGTACTCGCATAGTTTGTGATCATTTCCTGCCCTGTACAAACATTTCCTTCTTTGTTTCTATGTCCTTAACACATATTGGTCCAATTTCTTACCGTTTATGAAATCTCAGTTTCTGTTTACACTCAACTGAGAGGGAAATAGGGTTAATCTCTTGATAGCCAGAAGTGATTGAATACCTCATAACATTTTATATCATGGTGCAATGCCAATCCTTGGGATACTGAATACTTCATGAAACTTTATTATTACGGTGCAATGCTGAAACTATGTGTTTTTCTCGCCAGATATTGAATACCTAATAGAACTTTAATATCATGGTGCAATGCTCATTTAAACGTGCATTTTTTTCTCTCGCAGGATATTGAATACCTTATAGAACTTTAATATCATGATGCAATGCTTACTTAACTTTTTTTTCTTTTTCTCGCAGGGTATTGAATACCTAATATAACTTTGACACTATGGTGCAATGCTTTATTAAACTTGTATATTTTTTTCTCGCAGGGTATTGAATACCTGATAGAGCATGGGTTGCTGCAGAACACACCGGAGGACATCGCCCAGTTCCTCTACAACGGTGAAGGCCTCAACAAGACGGCCATCGGAGATTACCTTGGCGAGAGGTGAGTACAACCGCAACTCTGAGTTTGAACATGTACGCAGAAGGTAATATTCCATTTACACTAATTTAGTGGTGATGATGCCGCAAGGGGCGCAAGAACAGGTGATCGTGTCCTAGTCATGCAAGTGGAACGGCTACACATGCATCGGGTAGGTAAGCCGACAGCCACCAATGAGAGAAGGAGGGGAATTTAGGATGAACATGCCACAAACATGATTGCCACTCTATCGGTCTATGGAATTCCACCTTAATGTGTACTCTTGAGAGGGAATTGGTGTGAGTTGTGGGATTATCAGGTTATCGGGGTCCTACTTTATTAAGCACCTGCAATGTATGATCTCTGAAAGACTTGTTTTTTTTGGGTTTTTTTTAAGTTTATTGTCTATTTCTGTACAAACAGTTTGATAATTAAGTATGCACCAATGCTCTTGTAGTGCAGTGAATATTATACTGTTGTGAAAGATGTGAACAAAATATTGTATAATGCATAGTACTTCCTTCCCAGTTGCCCACTTCTCCATTGGGATTGTGTGACAGTATCTCAACCTGCTAACAGAAATATTGTATTACAAATCACTTCCTTCCCAGTTCCCAGCTTCCCCATGGGGGTGTGGGTCTGTATCTCAACCTGCTAACAGAAATATTGTCAACATGAAGTGATTAGTGGAGATAGAACTTCTGTTACCAGGGGGGTGGGGAGTTGGCTCAGTGGTTAGAGCACCAGACTTGTAACCCCAAGGTTGTAAGACTTTGTGGGTTCGAGTCCCACCCCCAGCAGTGGTAGATTTACTGCTATAACAAAGGCCAATCCTTCTCATACCATGTCTATGTGGTGTGGGAAGTAAAAGAACTCTCACCTCGGTAAATGTGTAGGGGTGAGATTTCTACCTGAATTCATCTCATAGATTCGATCACCACCCTAGTGGTGTAAAAGAATCTTGAGAAAGTCTGGAAAGGACCTATAATGGTTGGCTGGAAGTAAAATCAAACCAAACAAACAAAAACAAACAATTCTGTTACCCTGATTAAATGTGCTCTCTCTGCCTCTTCTCAACAGGAATGACTTTAACATGAAGGTGCTGAAAGCCTTCGTCAACCTCCACGAGTTCTCCGACATGATTCTAGTGCAGGCGCTCAGGTAGGTCAACTCATCTATAGACTGTATATCTCAATGATCATGAGTAAAACTCAGAGAACATAACTCATTGATCATGAGTTTAACTAGAGATCATATAATGGTAACTTGGTGATCATGAGTAAATGGTCAGAATTTATAATGGTGACTTAGTGATCATGAGTATAACCCAGAGACTATATTGATAAATAGGTGATAATGAGTTACATATATTGATAATACTATGATAATGAGTTGGTATTTTCCCCGTACAGACAGTTCCTGTGGAGTTTCCGCCTGCCGGGCGAGGCTCAGAAGATTGATCGTATGATGGAGTGTTTCGAGACACTATATATTGATAAATCAATGATAATGAGTTATATATATTGATAATACTATGATAATGAGTAGGTGTTTTCCCCGTACAGACAGTTCCTGTGGAGTTTCCGCTTGCCGGGCGAGGCTCAGAAGATTGATCGTATGATGAGTGTTTCGAGACACTATATATTAATAAATCTATGATAATGAGTTACATATATTGATAATACTGTGATAATGAGTTGGTATTTTCCCCGTACAGACAGTTCCTGTGGAGTTTCCGCCTGCCGGGCGAGGCTCAGAAGATTGATCGTATGATGGAGTGTTTCGAGACACTATATATTGATAAATCAATGATAATGAGTTACATATATTGATAATACTGTGATAATGAGTTGGTATTTTCCCCGTACAGACAGTTCCTGTGGAGTTTCCGCCTGCCGGGCGAGGCTCAGAAGATTGATCGTATGATGGAGTGTTTCGCTCAGCGCTATGTAGAGCTTAACCCTGGTGTCTTCACGTCTACAGGTGGGAAAGACTGCACGGGTGAGACATTGCTAGACGTGTTCTTCTCTGCGCACTCTCTCCCCTCTCTCCGCTCACCACGTGACCTGCGCAATGACCTGCGCAATGACCTGCTCCTCATCAGCGGCTCACAGAGGTCAAGGTCAAGGTCAACCTCAGGGTCATCAGGGTCAGTTAGTTCTGACACAGTGAGGGTGGGATGGTATGGTTAGGACAGGGACTGGGTTTTGGTATGCAGTAAGGTCAAGGTCAGTTTAGGGTTAAAGGAGGTCAGGTCAAGGTCATATCTTCAGATTCAGGGACAAGAAGGACAGCTACTTAGAGACAGTCAAATAGGATAAATCAGTATTGAAATAAGAAAAGTTGAATTTTAAAGTAAGTGTATTTCTAATAATTGTTCTGTAGAATATAAATATTAATGGGGAAATAATTCCATATATTAAGTCTCGATCTACGTCCAAGTGATCACAGTCTGATCCTCCCCAGTTGTAAAGTGACAGTTTGCACAAGCTGATCAGTAAGGCGAGAACTATGGTCAGGAAAAGTGAAAATCCGTCTGGTCTTTGAGGAGCCCAGGTTCCTGGGCCGACAGGTCATGTGACTTTTGGGCGTCCCGCTGTCTACTGGTACCGGAAGTGAGCTCTCAATCCGCCAGATGGAGCTAGGACGTCACTAGTTCCTAGTTTTGTCACCAGAGGGTTCATCAGCAGCTAAGATAAGGCTACCTTCAATCACACCTTTCGTATCACTTTGACCTCGTCTTCCAATGTACAAGTCTGTCTCTCAGCCTTGAATTGCGGCCCGTCTCTGAACTAGTCGAGAATGTCTGTAGCACCGACTGATCGGCGGCCATCTTGTGGTGGGTGTCACTTTGAGCTTGTACACATGATTTGCTTGAACACGAATAAGCCAGATTTACTTTCGGGTATGATCATAAGGAAGTGCTGTGTATGTAGTAAGGTGCATGCATGGCTTGTCCGTCTCGGCTGGTATTCTGATTAAGGGCCTCTTCCACCGGGCTGACTGCACGGCCACAAAAAAATCACCGCACGGCTGCCGTGTGTCAGGCAGATATAGAAGTTGGTCTGTTGGAGTAGGACACACACTCACAGCAGCCGCACGGTCATGAAACGGTAAAACCTAATGAATTAGCTTTTGCTGGGCACCTGCTGGCGGTGCCCGTGGGTTTGTACGCTATAGTCATGTTTGGCAGATGCCCGATGGAGTCATATTCATGGGCAGTCCGGTGGAACAGCCCCTTTACCCACGATCCTTTTCTCCCCTGTGCTGTGAGGAATCCTCTCACTGTCCTTTATACATATTAGCCTCAGCATCGCAGCAGCCATGTCCTTTAAGTAACTTACCGAAAGTCATACATTCTACATGTTATAAAAACTAAAAGTACATATAATAATAAAACAGGAATAAGGTAGATATAAGATGCATGCATACCCCTATCTCAGAGACGTATCTTAGTGTCCTAATAACCATAGCTCATATAGTTTATTTAGAGGGACCAAACAAGCATACATCCACTGAGTACAAAGTCATCACCTTCGCAACGAATTGTTTTTTGAATGAATAGAATTGAATACAAAGCATAATGAATAAATTATATAAAATATTGTCAATATTCCATAGCAAAAAATTATATATTACAATGAAAAGATACTGATAGTTATGATGAAAAGTAAAACAAGAATTTGATTTTCTACTCAGTACTCTATTCTAACATTTTGGTCCCTATATATACCCTCAGGGTCCCCTGGGACATTAAACCACAAACAAAGAGCATCTATTTTACCATGTTTTGAATTTACCAGTAACATGATATAGACTGATTCATATGTTAATTGCTACTGAATTTGACATTACGTAAACCTGAGATGTACGAGTACTAACTACGTGTATATTTGACACGTTGCAGACACGTGCTACGTGCTCTCCTTCTCCATCATCATGCTCAACACGAGCCTGCACAACCCGCACGTGAAGGACAAGCCCTCCGTGGACCGCTTCATCGAGATGAACCGCGGCATCAACGATGGCGGCGACCTGCCTCCGGACCTCCTCTCCGTGAGTACCTCTTATTCCTATATACCCATTATTGAACTAAAAAGAGTTACATACCGCTGCTGGGGGGTGCATTAAAAATAAGTTATGTGTCGAGGTTGACGTTTTCGTCCCGCTCTCATGTTTTCGTCCCGCTCTGACGTTTTCGTCCCGCTCTGATCACGTGATACAATACAGCAGCGGGACGAAACAATAGCTGTTGTGGTTACTCGATAAGGGTGGTCACTTGCTTCAGAAGTGTTTCAGGTAAAGAATTAAGCATTTTTATCGATATTTGAAGGTATATAGGAATAGGGAAACCAAGTACCGGTAAGCAAAAGTCAAAGTTACTCGGTAAGGCTTGGAAAAATTACTGCCCGCGGCTGACGCCTTGGGCAGTAAATTTTCCAAGCCTTACCGAGTAACTTTGAACTTTTGCTCACCAGAACATAGTTTCCCTGTAGTATTATATACCCATTTCCGAACACTCTATAGCTACATACCGCTGCTGGGGGTGCAGTAATTATGAGTTATGTAGTGAGGGTGATGGTTTCATCCCGGGCTGACCACGTGATATAAAGAGCACCAGGACGAAAATATAGCTGTTGCAGTTACTCGATAAGTGTGGCAATTCTTCTTGGGGCTATCATAGGTAAAGAAATAACCATTGATCTTGAGATAGTTTCTAATGTTCTGTCATGAAAATGTGGCAAAGAAACCTTAGGAATTTAGATGTTTGCATAAATCTAGTCATTTACTTTTAAGCGTGTGCAGGAAATTAAATTGCTGGGTTTTGTTTTCAGAGTTTGTACGAGAGTATCAAGAAGGAGCCATTTAAAATCCCAGAGGATGATGGCAATGACTTGATGCACACCTTCTTCAACCCAGACAAGGAAGGCTGGCTATGGAAGCAAGGTAGGCACACAACTCCCACAACCTCGAGATTCTATGTATTATCTCACCCCTGGTATCTTTTTCCCCATAAAGTTAAAATTGGGAACTCGTATCAGATGCCCATGGAGTACTTAGAAAGAAAAACTCAATGGGGGATTATGTCACAAATAGTCAATGTGAGGGGTGAGATAAATTCAGAAACCTATGAAAGTTTACGGTCAGAGCTTGATCCCATCTCATTTAAATCGCTATGTAATTCATGCTGCTTCGCCTTGTGAATTACTATGCGATTCAAACTTGATTGGATTCAGCCTCTGACCGTAAACTTTCATAGGTTTCCTCTATATCATATTTACACGAAATACCAAATACCAAACTTTTTAAGCGCCAATGAAAATGTTTATTTGGAAATAAAAACTTGTTGTATACCGATAAAGATTTCCTGGCAAAATGAATTTTTTAATGACAAGTTTTAATGCTGACAATTTTCTCTATATTTGATATGCGGAGTTGATTATGTCGAGTACTGTAGACTATAATCTCTGCATCTGGCTTTGTCGTTGATCTCCCTCTTCAGAAGCTGCACTCTCATTTCTCTCAGTTTTTGGTGCACCATTATTGACATTTAGTCTGTTGGTTATTAACTATTAACTTGCGTTGCTGGACCTCAGCATAAAACCCGCCTCAATTGTACGAAGCTAAAGCTTAATCTAAACCTCGCAGTCTACAATTTGTACAGTTTCATGACTGCTCTTTATGTATTTTTTTAATCATTTCAAAATAATCTGCACTTGAATTAGGCAACAAATTCTGTTAAATGATATTTCTTGTGAATTGTAAGCAGCCACAGTGAGAAAGCATGGGAAACAATGTGTACACGAAGAAGTAAAGTAGATGCATACGCAAGATTCTAATATCAAACAGAGATGCCAGTTATTCAGTATTTTTATTGTGTACTAAATTTTTATCATGTTAGAGATGAAGAGCAGAGACGAGCAGGATTCGAGAACTTTCCGGCTCTTTTCCCCTTAGACCCCACTGGCATCTCTGAATTAACACACAATATTGAATAACGATGATGATAATACTCTGTGTGGATTATCGTGCGTTACGTGGTAAGCGTTAAGATGGTAACCACCACCATGTGACATGGTACCTGTGTTTCGTGTCGTGTTCTTCGCCTCGTGAGCTGCCCTCTGACCGAGGCTCCTGTGGCCATATTTGCTTTCTGTGAGTGCCGCACTAAATGTGCCGAATATGGCCACGGTGGATGATGATGATGATGATGATGATGACCGTAGATAGTGAATGAATGAATGACTGTCCATCTTTCTGAATGTGAGTGTCGAAACAATTTACGAAACCATTTCACCAGCAGCATAGGTTGAAGATGACATGCAAACAAAGGGTATTTAACTTTTATATAAAAAAAAATAAAATGAATACTCTAACCAGTATTGGATTCATTGTTGTAATGGCCATCGGAGTGATAACTTGATGTTTATTAAATAAAACAGACAGTGCTGCTGGGTTAGTAGGACATGAATGAATTGACAAAGTGATGTATTCTCCCTGTTGTGGTTCTTGTTGAACCCACTCTGTTCCCTCCTTACCTCACACACCATCTCTCTGTATACACCTCTGATCATCACCCTCTGAAGACATTTTTTTCATGGCAGTTCTCCAAACTGAACATATTTTTTGTTTTTGCCCTTCCTGATTAGTAAACATCTGCGGAGGCCTCGGTCTCTGTACATGTTCACTCTGACCTTTGTCTGACCTTGTTTTTATCTGGGAGCATTTCTCCATGCTCAGTCTTGTTTTGTAGAGATTTCTGTGTTTTTTGTCCATGGTTGATAAGTCTCAGACCCCCCTCACGAGTTCTTATCTACGATAAGCGGTTATCTGTATACATCTGTCACCCTCATCATGACGTGTTATCTGTGGTGATGACAGCCTCTGGGTGGAGATTGAGAGTCCACTCTCCCACCAGATGTTTAGCACTGTCGTATTATGTCCTTCATCCACATATTCAGCAAATTTTACCACAATTCAAACTAAGCACATACTTACTATAGCCTGGAAGCTTTCTGCCTCCTACAAACTAAAACTACCGCTACCACCGCTTCCAAAGCACTAACTCTTCTCGTTCACTTCTCTCTATTTCTGTTCATTTTTTTTTATTATTATTTTCTTGAAAATGAAAAAGATAACATTTTCTCTGCGAGGGTTTAGGTCCTAATGAATATTCTGCATAAGCTGTATAGAAAAAAAAACCGGAACGAAATCTGCCTGTGAGGGATGCATGGAGTTTGCTATGACGACTACAAGAGGTTTACTAAACGGTAACCGTTAACCATGGAGTGATGGTTAACAGCATTAACAGGTGTGAACCCATACGCCTACAGGGGACTACTTTCACACACACACTACACCCACTCCGCGGTGTGAAAGTAGTCCCGGCGGCGTCTGGGTTGACAGGAACTAATATGGAGCTGGGGTTGACCTTGAATTGACCTTGGCCTACTCTTCTAACTTGCCCTTTCTCTGTGCAGCAAGTGGTAGATGTAAGTACGGTGCATGCTGGACGTGTTGTGTGTGTGTTGTCTCGGGTACCGTCTGTCTCTGTGTGTCACAAATCTCACGTGCATTCTCCGCTTAGAGTAGGGTCCTAGAGTTACCTGAGGGAATTGTACAGCGGACAGAAACTGCCCTCATGGCTCCGCCCTGACGCCGTTTCTGTCCTGCCCTCCTATTGGCGCACTAAAAATGCACTAAATATTTGTGACTCGCTGATTGGCTGTTGGGGCTGCCCGATCGGCGCTCTGATTGGACAGTCGACCGGAAGTTAACACCATGTCTTATGTCGCAACCAGTGCCAGTTTTTTCCGTTGTGCAAGTTTTCTCATTTTTTATTTGTTCCGCACCCACAGGCGCTTCCAAATTGAGTAAGTTCCACCCTTTCCATCCTACTGTTCGTTTATTGGTTTGTGGTGGGGCGAAGACTCCCGACATAATACTGAACTTGGTTTGAGAGAGCCCTCATCCAGCATCACAGCATCAGCCATGCACTGAGAATAAAGTTGATTGGACAAATCTAACCGAATCTAATACTTAATTCATGGCACTTGTATCACCCACAAACCCTCCAAAATTAGACCAACCTTCATGTGAAAATCAGAAATCATCCCCATAAATCATGTGACGCTCGTCG
Source organism: Alentia gelatinosa (assembly GCA_950022655.1). Lineage (NCBI taxonomy): Eukaryota > Metazoa > Annelida > Polychaeta > Phyllodocida > Polynoidae > Alentia > Alentia gelatinosa. The sequence continues at coordinate 5,976,822 of OX465579.1, read as the reverse complement.
CGAAATTCTTATCTTAAATAAATAATATTTAATATGTAAAATGTAAGAAAATTTGGAGAAAAAAAATTTTAATGGGAAATTTGAAAAAAAAAATTTTTTAATGTGTATAAACAAAAATTGAAATAAAATAAGATAAATGTTAGCCAGAGAAGACATTGTGACATTTTTATGGAGAATGTCGCATGCACAACTTGGCAAGATGGGTGTCAGAATGAGTTTATGGAGGAATTTGCATAAATAAATAAATAAAACCCTATAGCTGTAAATAGGGTTAAACCTTAAGCCCTTCCTGGATCCCCCAAATCCCCAATCCCTCCTAAAGACTGCATACAGTGCATGCTGTGGTTGGGTAGGTAAAATCAAGGGTGCTGGCCACATCAAAATACACCCAAAACAAAACATTTTGCTGTAAATGTCGTATTTTACTAAGGAGCACCTTTTGATAAGTCCTAAGGACATCTGTTTATCGGTGAGAGTTAATCCTTCCAAATGCATGTCTATTTTTTTTTGGATATTTTGTGTCGTAACTCGGTCTGCTTTTGTATTTTTAGTCCTCCGTGTATTTTTGTCCATATTTTTGGCTGCGACTAACAAAACTATCAAATAATGTCCAACTAAACGTTGTCTGTAGAACTAGGCTAGATATAGTAATTCTGGGAAAATAACGAAGGATAAAAAGACTACTTGCATTCCGTTTTGCATTGCTTCTCATGGGAAAAGTCCTAAGGAAATTACTCTACTCATTTGCGCGGTACATTGGCATTAGCTTTTCTATGTTAATACGAATTATTCCATCGCAGTATATTAGCATCGCAGCTTTCCTCTTTTTAAATTCCCATATTTATCTTGCCATCTTTGGTGAACTATAACTTATCTTATATCGAGTAAACTATGTGTTTTTTCTCCATACTTCTAACTAATGATATAATAATAATAATATTATATATACACATATCAGAACTGGTTTCATAGCCATATATAATTGTCGTACATATTTTTCCAAACTCGTTTTAATACTGATTTGATTGAGTTACAAGGGGAATGCTCTTTGGTGTCTACCCTTAAGAGACTAACTCGGTGGACGGCTGTATGTTTTCCCGTGTGAATTTCTAGGGTGTGACTTAAGGCGCTTGTTCTCCTCCCATGTACGCCCGCCTTTGTGTACAGGATTATCCACCCATAGCTTATCCAAAACTGCAGTTGTTCCATCCCTGTGTCGGCCAAACACCAGTTACTGCTGCATCCTAGCCTTGTTATTCATGCCAGCTTTGTCCACCAGAGACCGCCACTGGTTCCCTCACGTGACGTTAAGGTTCTCGTGACGTCACATCCTGTTCCGGCAGTTCCCGGCTTGTGCTGTGCCTATATGTATGTCCGCCATCTTGGATTGGATGACCTTTGACACGCCAACCCTTGAGGTAGTAATCACTCACCGAGCCTGGCCCAGGTTCCCCGGGCAACGCCTCACTGACCCTCACATGTCACACCGAATAGCTCCAACAGGTTTGACTACTAACACTCGGTTCGTCTCTGTCAAGACACCCAACAAAATGGTGTTCGTACGATTCACAATTACCACCACCGAATAGAATTCACAATGGCTGCTGCTGAGTCCCATATTTCTTCGTGTATCATTCTCATAAACCCATTCCCTGTGCATCAGAGACCTCTTCGATCCATAATTTCCTCACCGAATAGCCATTGCTACTGTATACGCATGGGCAGTCAACCTGCTTGCTGCAATCATTTACAAATAGAGCTGGGGTCAGTCAAGTGTATCGTGCAATGGTCTCGCGTAAGACCAATTAAAGAAAATCTTGCGAGATATTTGGAATTATGATTATTGAGTAATGCCGCATATCATTAATTAACCATATATGGTGTTACTGAACATCTGCTGTGAGCTATGTGGCCATATATGGAGTTAAGCAAACATCTGCTGTGAGCTGATCACTATTATCTGCCCATATATGGAGTTACTGAATACCTGCTGTGAGCTATCTGCCCATATATGGAGTTATTAAACATCTGCTCTGAGCTGCTCACTATTATCTGCCCATATATGGAGTTACTGAATATCTGCTGTGAGCTATCTGCCCATATATGGAGTTACTGAATACCTGCTGTGAGCTATCTGCCCATATAAGGAGTTACTAAACATCTGCTGTGAGATGCTCATATCTGGAGCTACCTGCTCACTGTTAGCAAAGTAGGCCGAGCAGCTGGTCCCGCACACCGTGGGGCATCCCGCACCTTCTGCCCGCCCGTCACTCTGCTGTCTCCCGTCCTGTGGTGTCCCCGTCTGTAAGAGGCTCCTAACCCTGTTTTATCATCCCCAACGGCATCGCTCAACCCTGCTCTAATCTCTGCTGTGTTCTTCGTCTAGGTGGAAGATACCGCAGCTGGAAGCGGAGATGGTTCATCCTCAGCGACAACTGCCTCTACTACTTTGAGTTCACAACAGTGAGTACAACTTTACGTACGAGGAATTCATGATATACACTAGATGTGCATTAAGAACTCTGTCTGCATCAAATATTCTTATATGTACTACCTCTAGAATATTTTACTCATAAGTCAATGCAGTTTCTCAGTATCAATAAGGGCATCTCTCAGTAACGATAAGAATTTCTTAGTAACAATAAGGGAGTTTCCCAGTGTTGATAAGGAAGTCTCTGAGTGACAATAAGAATTTCTCAGTAACAGTAAGCGACTTTCTCACCGATGATGAGAAGTTTCTTAGTAACAATAAGGGAGTTACTGAATGAAGATATGTGATGATAAGTGAGTTTCTAAGTGAAAATAAGTGAATTTCTGAATGAATTTAAGAGTTTCACATTGCTGATAAGGGAGTTTCTAAGTGAAAATAGTGAGTTTCTCAGTGAAGTTAAGAGTTTCACATTGATGATAAGGGAGTTTCTAAGTGAGAACAAGTGAGTTTCTCAGTGAAGTTAAGAGTTTCACATTCATGATAAGGGAGTTTCTAAGTGAAAATAAGTGAGTTTCTCGATAAGGGAATTCATCAGTGAAGACAAGGTCATTTCTCAGTGAAGACAAGGTCATTTCTCATTGATGATAAGACAGTTTCTCAGTGTCGATAAGAGAATTTGGCAATTAGGATAATGGAATTTTTTAGTGGCAACAAGGTAAATTTTCAGTGATGACAAATTGGATTTTCAATGATGATAAGTTGGATTTACAGTGATAAATTTAGAGTTTCTTAGTGGGAGTTTCTTAGTGAAAATAAGTGAATTTCTCAGTAAGGTATTCTTTCCCTTTTTCTAGGACAAAGAACCCAAGGGGATCATTCCGTTGGAGAACATCCAAGTGCGAGACGTGGCGGACAGAAACAAACCCAACTGTTTTGAGTTGTTCTCCGTCAACAATGACGTCATCAAAGCCTGCAAGACAGACTCCGAAGGGAAGGTCGTCGAGGGTGAGTTCTATAAATATCTCAATTTATACCTGAAAAAGTGAAAGATGATGATCAGTATCAGCTGTTTAGTTGTTAAGAATTGGCTAAGTGTTATCATGTAGGCATATGAAATTATATCTGTAAACAAAAACCGGTTTCAAATCAAATTGCAAAGGCATTCAAAATTATATCAATGATACTTTTGGGTGCATCTATATAAGACAATTTCTTTTTAGTTTGGCTTATATATATATACTTTGCGGATGGCACTATTGGTTGTGATAAGATTTCTCATATTCCAACTTTATTGTTGAATTAAATTCTCGCTGTGGATAAAGCAATACTGAAGACTGGTGCGCAGGTGGGGAGTGTTCATTTCCCCTCTGATCCTGCAATTACCTAATAAATTGACATTGCTGTAATATACTGCAGTAATATTGACACTGTAGTAATACCTACACTGCAGTAATATACGGCAGTAATACTGCGCTGATTATCTGAAATCTTGCTGGTTTTCTCTCCAGGTAAACATACGGTGTACAGAATGATACTTCAGTAATACTGACACTGCAGTAATACTGACACTGTAGTAATATACTGTAGTAATACTGATACATGTACTGTAGTAATATACTGTAATGATCTATGCTGAGTGTCTAACGTCTTGCTGGTTTTCTCTCCAGGTAAACACGGTGTACAGAATGATACTGCAGTAATACTGACACTGCAGTAATACTGACACTGTAGTAATATACTGTAGTAATACTGATACATGTACTATAGTAATATACTGTAATGATCTATGCTGATTGTCTAACGCATGCTGGTTTTCCTCTCCAGGTAAACACACGGTGTACAGAATGTCGGCCTCCACGCCTGAGGAGCGTGACGAGTGGATCAAGTGCATTAAGTGAGTACTCCGAGAAGTTCACATCTTTACCGGGAAATCCACTTTTATATCAAATTACTTTACTTTATGTAAAACAAAGATGATAATAATAATTGAGCCTCAGTCACACCAGTAAAACTGTGGTTTGAAACTCCCTGCAAAGATGGGTTTTCCGCATTTTGTTGGTCTCTCATAGGTATAAAATTCATGTGAATAGAGTATTTTATTTTATTATTTAATTATATAACCTACATGCAGATAGAATTAGTTCAACTCGAAGTTGTGTTTTACTGAGTTGTTAGATGGCAGTTTCCTGATTATTCAGTATTTTTTATGATGTTCGTAATTTTCATCATAATGTAGTGGAGACGAGCAGGATTCGAGAACTTTCCGGCTCCTTTCCCCATAGACCCCACTGGCATCCCTGAACACACAATATTGAAAAACAATGATGATAATACGCTGTGTGGATTATTGTAGGAGGAGGAGTCCAGCTTTAATTTTTGATATTTCTTATTATATACTTTACATATTCTGCTTACAGGGCATCCATCAACGAGAATCCATTCTACGACATGCTCGCCGCGCGACGACGGAAGGCGACGCATGCCAAGTGAGCAGCGACGAGCGCAGCACAGACACAGGACTGCTACATGCAGCACAGACTCGCAGGGCAGCTTCGCATCTAACCACCCCCACGAAAACACCCCACGGAAACACCCCCTCATACACCCCCAGCACCCCAGCGGGGCGGTCTACGCCTTAACCAGGGCTCCGGGGTATGCGCGGGGCAGTTTCCTCTCCGAGCCAACAGGTGGCGTATTGGGGACCTGGGGACGCTGCATGGTGGCGCCCCCTACAGGCCAGCGTCTGTGTTCGTCCTGCCGCCATCTACCGGCAGTTAGAGGCATCAGTCCACGGGCTGTGGGCAAGTAGCGCGAGGACGCGAGGACCAAGGAGAAAATATGAAAATAAAAATACACAGAATTCCCAGTCATTTTCCACAATGTTTCAGGGAGAGCAAAAAAAACCATACAAAGCCACCAGAGGGAGTAAAGGAAAGGAACTCTGCCGTGAATTGTGGCGTTAGTTTTGATGTGGCGTCTGTGACGAGCGTTGTGTGGGGTGAGTGTGATGTTTTATGTGCTTGGAGAGTGAAGGACATGTGATGCTCAAACACTGGTGATTCGTGCAGTGACTGCACCCACACCCCGCTGCATCACCACCTCGAGGATTATACTTAACGAAATAACAAAATAGACATAAAACCAATGAGCTAGCGGCCCGGCACCATAACTGACATTTGTACTCTTCACTTGGGGCTCTTACTAGTCAAAGGTATCAAAGGCAATAATTCTTCTGGAGAGAGTAAAAGAGGGTGATATTTGGGGAAGGGGTTTGATTTTAGTGTGGAAATCCTTCCGTGGGTCACAGGGGATACAGCAGGTTCTGACAAAGGTCACATAGTGCTGGGGGACGAGCCGGGGCAGAGGTGTGTATATATATATTTTGAACATGGCACGCAGCCCGTGGCCACTCCTTTGCTGTCATGTTCGAATCGCTGGCTGCGTATGCGCCCTAGAGGTTTGTGTAAATCTGCACTACGCACTGAGGTCCTATATAGTATACGCGTACCATGTGCTAAGGTTCTTCGTAATGTCGCATCGCACGGTTCTGCACATGCGCAATGCATGGTGTAAGCTCAAATGTAGGAGTCAAATGTGGCTGTCACAGACACTGTTATATGGACTTTTGTAAGTCTATGCTACCACCTGAGGTTCAGTATGTGCATTCTGTACCGTGAACTTCCGTAAGTTTATACTACCAGCCAAGGTACTGCAATATCTGTCAGTATATACTACCAGCCAAGTTGAATGTGTACATTCTGTACCACAATATCTGTAAGTCTATACTACAAGCCAAGGTTCGGTGTGTGCATTCTGCACTGCAATATCTATAAGTCTATACTTCCAGTCGAGGTTTGGTGTGTGCATTCTAGAACGCCAACTTCTCTCAGTATATACTACCAGCCGAGGATCGGTATGCGCATTCTGTACTGAGGACTTTTGTAAGTATATATTACCAGCCGCGGTTCCGTATGTGCATGGTGTTCCATGAACTTTTGTAAGTATATACTTCCAACCGAGGTTTAGTATGTATATACTGCCAGTGAAGGTTCGGTATGTGAATTCTATACTGCAAATATCTGTAAGCTTATACTACCAGCCAAGGTTCGGTACCTTGAAGTCATTCTATGTGCAGTCAACACTGTGAAAATTTTGTAAATCTATACTACCAGTGGTGGTTTCGTATGTACATTCTGCATTGTTAACTTCTGTCAGTATATACTTCCACTCGAGGTTCAGTATGTGCATTCTATAAAGCAAACCTTTGTAAATCTATATACCGGCCGAAGTTTGCTATGTACATTCTACACTGCAAATATCTGTTAGTATATACTATCAACTGAGGTTCAGTACCTTGAACTTCTGTAGGAATATACTACTAGTCTGGGTTCGGTACCTTGAATTTCTGTAGGTATATACTACCAGTCTGGGTTCGGTACCGTAAACTACTGTAAGTATACCACCAACTGAGTTTCGGTACCTTAAACTTCTGTAAGTATATTCTACCAATCTGGGTTCAGTACCATAAACTTCTGTAAGTATACCACCAACCGAGGTTCGGTACCGTGATCTTTTTTAAATCCGTACTTCCAGCTGAGGTTTGGTTTGTACAATTTACAGATTTAGAGATTTGACGTGTGAGAATGTTCTATACATTCATGATATGCACTCATGTACAATGCATGTGCTGCAAAAAGGTCCACATGTGTTCTACCAGGCACCCTTCAAGTCCTGTCTCCACTGGCCATACTTACAACAAGGAGAACAGATTAAACATGAACCACAGACAACCTCCCAGCTATTGGTGGTGTTTTCTCCGCACCAATTTTCCAGTCTCTTCATTCCACAACGTTGCACACTCCGAATCTAGCCCGAAAGACTACCTCGATTTGCTTCAAGTTCATGAATGTTTCGCGAAATCCAAATCTTCATCGAAAACATCGAGAAACAAAATAAAAATGACAGGTCTTGATATTCAGTTGAGATGTATTCATCAAGGAATGTACTTCGGGGTTTGAGGGGTCCTAGAAGGATGGGTGATGATCAAGGAACATGTCGTATATAGTTTTTAGAGGGGAGAGAATTAATTTATTTTTTAAGAGAAAGGTGCAAATTGTGGTTTACAGTACAGATGATTTATAAATGGAAGCTTAGTGTAAACTTCAACGATGGCGGCCATTTGCTATAGCACAAAAAATGTATTTCCTCAGTTATTTCTGGCCATCTCATGCCGTAAATCCACGAGTGAATGAATCAGATCAGTGTAAAAATAAAATGTACAGTCATGTAGCAACCAAGCATAGCTTTACTTTTTGTAGGCGAGTGAGCGGCCAAGATTATAATGTTTGTATAAATCCTATTTTATTTTGCGCAATGTATCTGTAGGTGTGCATGAGAAGTGACGCGATGTGAGATGTAAGCCCGTGACGTCATCCAATATCATGACGTCATGCGTGGCCGTGACGTCAGCGCGTCCCTACAGTCGGTCCTAGGTGTAGCGGCTGTAGGGTTTTTACATTGATGTTGATTGTAATTTACGTCTACATAATGTCGACACAGAGAACATGATAAACTCGCTGCGTGTTTACACATTCGGTGTACATGTTGGGGGCCCGCGTGGCTGCTTCCTGCAGCCATTATTACTCTTAGCTAGCAGATACTTGAAGGATATTTTATACAGTTTGTCCAGAGAGGGTTCAGAGAGGGCCGCTGTGTGGGGCTTACAACAGGCCTGTATGCAGAGCCTCTAGTGGCCAGAGTGGTAATTCACACTGTGACCCGCTAAAGTGGGTGTATGAGGAGATATGTGCTTGGAGAGTGTGAGCAGGTGCAAGCTGCTCAGTTACGAGCGACTCGATGGAGCAGCTCGAACATATGTAATAGAGACGGATAATCAGTTCGAAAGAGTGGGACTGGTAACACACCGAACAGCCATATTTACGCCAGGCCGAACAAGCTGCGTAATCAGACGAAATAGTGGGAATGGTAACACACCGAACAGCCATACATATGCCAGGCCCAACAAGCTGAGTAATCAGACGAAACAGTGAGACTGGTAACACACCGAACAGCCATACGTACACCCGGCTGAACAAGCTACATAATCAGACGAAACAGTGAGACTGGTAACACACCAAACAGCCATGCGTACGCCAGGCCAAACAAGTTGCGTAATCAGAGCTGTTCCTGAGCTGATCAATGATTTGTCGGGGATGCAAGTATATCGATACATAACCGATAACTAAAATTCCAAGATTTTTATTTGAAATTCCACAATATATACAAATTGGCCATACCTGGTGGCACCGCGCTACAACTAACAGGCTGCAGAAATGTGCCGGCTTTTTTATTTTCAGAAAGCGAATGAGTCTCCTTAACCAATCTGTATACACACATCCCACAGCTCTGAGCATGTTTTACTACCAGTCCCGACAATGTCCAGTCAAGTTTCCCTCTAGATTGTATCACCGATTTTTTGTCTAACCATGACTTGCATCCCTAGATCTGAGTCGCATGTTTCGGGCTGAACCGGGTTCTCAGGGCTGGCCACCTGACCGGACAATGTACATACTCGAAGTACTCTTCTACTGTACTCTTTCTCCACCCAATCCACAAAACTCAATGGGTTTCCTAATGAAATGAGATAAAATAAGCATTTGCATTTAATGCACAATGCCCCGAGCATACCTGGAAAAAAAGTAGAAAATAGGACAATCAAACATGGTTTCGTTCACTATATCTCCTCAGGTTTTTGTCCCAGGTTGGTCATGTTCCAATATTCATGCAATTCTTCGGTATTCAAGAGAAGCAACTAGCTCATGAGGAAAATGTATCTGTATATCCTGCTTTGGAACACAATTGATGTCATACTTAAAGATTAGGTCTCCTCTGTTGTCCAGGTACAGTGGAACTTCACTATAATAGAACCTCATTATAAAGAGGCATCTCAGTTCTATCCATGTGAAATTGTTCATCACAATTTTCCATTAATGAAACTGTCATTGTTATTAAGTACAAGATTACACATTAAAATAACATCATTTATGAATACTAAAAGAAAATCAAACACTCGAGTAAATTACAAAATGATAAATATGTATTATAAAAAGTCGATTTACATGTTTCGAAATAAATGTTAACATTAATAATAATTGAAAAGTTGAAAGTTAACAGTATACTCTTTCTATGGGTGTCTGGAAAACCACATCTATGTGGAAATAATTTGATTAATTTATGAGTTGCATGTGGCTATTTGTTGTATAATGAGGTTTCACTGTTCTCTGTGCACTCAAATTCTTTGTTAAGATAATCTTAGCTGCCACAAGAATGCTGTGCCACTTTCATCCAAATGGAAAACCAGGTTATTGATCTGTATTATGCATGAAATAGGGAAAAACTGGTAATCAAGATAACCTCCTAATGTAAATAACCTATCATTGGAAGCAATGAAATGATATTTGCATCATGTGACATCTCTTTGTAAGCAGATTTGGAGTGGCAGTGTCACACTTTGATAACACCTTCAGTAATTGGGCCAGCTATCATATTTTGGTGGGATGACCATATTTATCCCTTTTGTATGACTTTGTAACACTGTGGAAATGTAAATAATAAAAAAGGATGAATTACTATATATAACAAAACTAAATGCTTTTGTCTCTCTGTGAGATCTGTTAGTTATATTCGAACCTAATCGAACAGTTATAACGTTTCTTTTGACCAGTATTGATGTAAAATGACCATGGGGTTTTCTGGGCATTAGACTGGCCACCAGATCACACTGACTTAAAGATAAATGTGGGTAGGTATCGCAGTGCCCCCTATGTCTACTAAATTTAACACTGGTGCTGCCATCTGGTTTCATGAAAATATTGCAGTTTCTCATAGACACCAATAGATAAGCACTTACCTTCTTCAGATGGCCTTCCCATAGAAATGAGCATGGTGACATAGTAATTCCTTTAGCATTTCTCATTGGTGCTTGTTCCCAACTATCAGAATCCAGAATTATTTGAAGATAGCAATAGAACATCAGTGTCATTTACCAACAAAGTCAAAATATTGCAGTTTCCCATATACACCAACAGTTAAGCACTTACATTCTCAGATGGCCCTCCCATAGAAGTTAGCATGGTGACATGTACATTTTTTTGCTTTTCTATTTGCTGATATATGGAACTTATATTATCCAGAGTTATTTGCAAAAATCAGTAGAATTTAGAAATCACCCTACTACCAGAATTTGGCTTTAAGTTCTGGTGAGGTCAGATCTGTGCCACCTTGACTGCCACTCTCCTAGCTGGTGTTCCTCTGCTGGAAGAGTGAATTATATAGCTCTTTCTCCCAGCAGATCTTTTGTCTTTCTGAGAGAGGATTTAGACTAGTTCCCTGTCAAAGTAAATAATAGGACAGCTAGAGGGATATTCTGAGCGACCTTGAACTATGCAAATTAAACCTGTCCCCCATGAGCTACCCCCAATAACTTATTTACATTTGTTCAATTGTAATGACATTACAAAATACTATGGAGAAACCAAACAAGAGTTAGTCGTGTTGTTGTTTATCGCACAACGGCAAGATCGTGTATTACTGCGTGAGGTGAAGCCGAGTGCAGTAATATACGATCTTGCTGGAGTGCTATGAACAATAAGACGGCTAACTCGAGTTTGGTTTAGAATTTATCCTAACCCGCCCGTCTAAATTACTTCTACATTAATGACGTCATTTGTCAAGTGTATCGCATTAGAGCGATATTTTTCATTTTTCTGAACTCCAGACCGAATACAGTGACCCAATGTTAAGCTTAGTGAGTTTTTTTATTAGGGGTAGGATAAAAACCTTTCTCAATATGATACCCTTTTTTAAAATGGTTCATTAAAGAGTGGCAGGACTAGACTATAGTACCATTTCTTCTCACCAGAGGTCCTCCAAGTAGTCTGTAAGCAGACACTAATTTCCAGTCATTTATCCTTTTTTTTTTACCCTCGCACACATGACATATCTTATATCTGCTGTTGGCACCAAATCTAAGAATATCACATCTGAACCTTAATATCCTGGAACTTACCTTTGAGGATTTGAGACTGAACTCTTAGAGATGGTGTTTCCACTTCAAAAGCCTGGTATCGTCTATCTTCTGCATATGGAGAGCGCCTCACGCACGTGTGACAACGCGGGAATCCCTGCGATGACGTCATCACACCCGAGGCTGAGAAAGCCTCAGGGGGAATCCCCGATATTTCTACTAATGCTTAGTCGGCTGCTACTGCTCATACAACAATACCACAACCAAGCAGATTGGATGATAAAGAACTGGCATCCACCTATTTGGGAATGAAAGCACCATAGAAAACTATTGTATTAGCCAGGGAACCAGCTCACTGCCACCCCACAATGCACCATAAAAATTATAGTATAGGCTATACCCGGCCATGAGCAGATGACTTAGTAAATAAAAATATGGCATTTTCTCATCAGTTATAGGCGTATCACAATGATAAAACCTAGTAAGTGGGCCAAAGTGAGTACATAGGCCAGGTTTCCAGGCTATACCTGGCCTAATATGTGAGTACATAGACCAGGTTTCCAGGCTATACCCAGCCTAATATGTGAGTACATAGGCCAGGTTTCCAGGCTATACCCAGCCTAATATGTGAGTACATAGGCCAGGTTTCCAGGCTATACCCAGCCTAATATGTGAGTACATAGGCCAGGTTTCCAGGCTATACCCAGCCTAATATGTGAGTACATAGGCCAGACTTCCAGGCTATACCCGGCTTAATATGTGAGTACATAGGCCGGGCTTCCAGGCTATACCCGGCCTAATATGTGAGTACATAGGCCGGGCTTCCAGGCTATACCCGGCCTAATATGTGAGTACATAGGCCGGGTTTGCAGGCTATACCCGACCTAATATGCAAGTAGATAGACCAGGTTTCCAGGCTATACCCAGCCTAATATGTAAGTACATAGGCCAGGCTTCCAGGCTATACCTGGCCTAATATGTGAGTACATAGACCAGGTTTGCAGGCTATACCCGACCTAATATGTGAGTACATAGGCCAGGCTTCCAGGCTATACCCAGCCTAATATGTGAGTACATAGGCCAGGCTTCCAGGCTATACCCGGCCTAATATGTGAGTACATAGGCCGGGCTTCCAGGCTATACCCGGCCTAATATGTGAGTACATAGGCCAGGTTTCCAGGCTATACCCGGCCTAATATGTGAGTACATAGACCAGGTTTCCAGGCTATACCCAGCCTAATATGTGAGTACATAGGCCAGGTTTCCGGGCTATACCCGGCCTAATATGTGAGTACATAGGCCAGGTTTCCAGGCTATACCCAGCCTAATATGTGAGTACATAGGCCAGGTTTCCAGGCTATACCCAGCCTAATATGTGAGTACATAGGCCAGACTTCCAGGCTATACCCGGCCTAATATGTGAGTACATAGGCCGGGCTTCCAGGCTATACCCGGCCTAATATGTGAGTACATAGGCCGGGCTTCCAGGCTATACCCGGCCTAATATGTGAGTACATAGGCCGGGTTTGCAGGCTATACCCGACCTAATATGCAAGTAGATAGACCAGGTTTCCAGGCTATACCCAGCCTAATATGTGAGTACATAGGCCAGACTTCCAGGCTATACCCGGCCTAATATGTGAGTACATAGGCCGGGCTTCCAGGCTATACCCGGCCTAATATGTGAGTACATAGGCCGGGCTTCCAGGCTATACCCGGCCTAATATGTGAGTACATAGGCCGGGTTTGCAGGCTATACCCGACCTAATATGCAAGTAGATAGACCAGGTTTCCAGGCTATACCCAGCCTAATATGTAAGTACATAGGCCAGGCTTCCAGGCTATACCTGGCCTAATATGTGAGTACATAGACCAGGTTTGCAGGCTATACCCGACCTAATATGTGAGTACATAGGCCAGGCTTCCAGGCTATACCCAGCCTAATATGTGAGTACATAGGCCAGGCTTCCAGGCTATACCCGGCCTAATATGTGAGTACATAGGCCGGGCTTCCAGGCTATACCCGGCCTAATATGTGAGTACATAGGCCGGGTTTCCAGGCTATACCCGGCCTAATATGTGAGTACATAGACCAGGTTTCCAGGCTATACCCAGCCTAATATGTGAGTACATAGGCCAGGTTTCCGGGCTATACCCGGCCTAATATGTGAGTACATAGGCCAGGTTTCCAGGCTATACCCAGCCTAATATGTGAGTACATAGGCCAGGTTTCCAGGCTATACCCAGCCTAATATGTGAGTACATAGGCCAGACTTCCAGGCTATACCCGGCCTAATATGTGAGTACATAGGCCGGGCTTCCAGGCTATACCCGGCCTAATATGTGAGTACATAGGCCGGGCTTCCAGGCTATACCCGGCCTAATATGTGAGTACATAGGCCGGGTTTGCAGGCTATACCCGACCTAATATGCAAGTAGATAGACCAGGTTTCCAGGCTATACCCAGCCTAATATGTGAGTACATAGGCCAGACTTCCAGGCTATACCCGGCCTAATATGTGAGTACATAGGCCGGGCTTCCAGGCTATACCCGGCCTAATATGTGAGTACATAGGCCGGGCTTCCAGGCTATACCCGGCCTAATATGTGAGTACATAGGCCGGGTTTGCAGGCTATACCCGACCTAATATGCAAGTAGATAGACCAGGTTTCCAGGCTATACCCAGCCTAGTATGTGAGTACATAGGCCAGGCTTCCAGGCTATACCCGGCATAATATGTGAGTACATAGGCCAGGCTTCCAGGCTATACCCAGCCTAATATGGGAGTACATAGGCCAGGCTTCCAGGCTATACCCGACCTAATATGTGAGTACATAGGCCAGGCTTCCAGGCTATACCCGGCATAATATGTGAGTACATAGGCCGGGTTTCCAGGCTAGGAGAGCATAGAGCTGTCAGTGTGCTGTACTCTCGAAAGCCCTTTTTTATGTTCTCATTTTCCTCTGTGTGGACTTTTATTCATGATAAACGGATGCAATACAATAGGATCAATGAGATGAGTGATCGCTGATTCATAAGACTTCTATTTAGCATGTAGACTGCTCCACCAAACCGACTTATATATATATATATATATATTATATATATATATCAATATACTGTTTATGATAAATGGAAATAACATTGGCATAGTAGCCTGGTTCAGAACCTTAAGAATACTCAACTAGAAAACTTGAAGTAGAGCTACAAGGTCCAGATCAGATTGTTTATTCACTGTAATCATCCACTTATATACAGATAGGAGGTGGCGGTACAAACAGTAAACCTAAGGCTACGGCACAGTCATTGGCTCCCTAACTGACCAATCAGATTCTAGTATAAACTGACTAATGCCTGCCTGTGGCCCAGGTTCCTGTCCAATGACCATACCGAAGGGTTCATTTGGAACTAATGTGAGGTAATTATACATTATATATATCATTTATAATATAGTCCATATACATAGATGATTACTACAAAATATAAACATGTAGTTAAGACAAGATTGATACTTTACAATTTGACCAGTTTACAAAGAACTCGTTTGAGATTTACTCTTCACAGCATGTGCTTTACTACTACGGTTAAATATTTTCCTTTTATTACGATTGATTCTCTTGTTGTTGTTTGGTATTTCTGATGAGAGTGAGATATTGAGGTTTCGTTTACAGACAGCAATGTGTCGGTCACATGTCAGGAGATCCAGTAAAACCAGGAAGCAGATGACAATTATCACGAGTAACGTAGATAGGAGACCGATCTCCTCTGACCCAGTCGCCTCAGCTGGGGGGGCAGGTGGAGCTATATCTGTAAAACCAAACAGTTTTTGTATTAATCATTATAAACCTATGACTTAGTAAGTAAATAAAATGGCATTTTCTCATCAGTTATAGGTGTATCACAATGATAAAACCTATGAGTGAGCCAAAGTGAGAGCATTCTCGGCCGTTTGTAACATAAATATGTCCCTCTGCCTTCAATAATTTCTCCGCTCCATAATTTCAATTGGCTTCACCCTGTGAATTTGGCAGTATGAGACCAGTAAATCTACCTCTTACGCAGATTAAAGAAGTAATCAATAAGATATAAACTCACCGATACATTCCTCTATAGGCGGTTGCCACATTCCCTTCCGATCACACCTGCTCACGATATAGGGGTCTCCGGAGCTGAGCTGAAACTCAGACTCACATGTGATGTTGATAGTGACCCCCACCTCTGTGGTCATGTTGGAGACGACCATACCATGCGACCATGACCACACAGGCTGGCATGCTATAACTGTGAAGAGAACATGGAGAATCTTTTAAACAAAGAGCAATACAAAATAAAGGACTATGATTAAGGGCCTCTTCCACCAGGCTGACTGCATGGCCACAAAAAGTTGCTGCATGGCGGTAATGAGATTGGTGGAGCAGGCTATATTCTCGATGGTGGTAGTGGAACAGCAACAGAACAGTAAAACCTATGAAATAGCATTTGCCAAATACCTGCCAGCAGTGCCTGAACAGCTGGTATGCAATGTGGGTCATGCAATGGGCCTGTGAATTTGTACACTAAGCATACTTGACAGCTGCCCGGCAGAGTTCCATTCACAGGCAGCCCAGTGAAAGGCTGGCCCTTTACAACTGACATGGGACATTGTGGCTATATTATGTAAATGTGGTTATATGGAAATAATGAACTATTATTGTTGAAGCATGTCTGATCATGATAAAGGAAGGGTGACCATAGCCATGCAATGTCCCCTCCTCGCCCCACAATACATACATATATATATACACCCTGGATATAAATGCTGTGATTCTAGTATAACTAGTCAGGTCCCGTTAGTAACCAAATGAATGTTTGGAAGGAACCTCCAGTGTTTTCACAGATATATCAGTATAACAGTAACTAACATTGTTACAGAACCTCACAAGACCTGTGGTACCTCTAAACACACCATCAAAACCAACTCGACTTCAGCTCCAAAATGCATACCTCGACAGTCTGTCAGCAAAGGCTGCCATTTGCCTTCTGGGGTGCACCTCACCTCGATGCTATTATTGTCTGGGACAAAGTGGAAGCCATCTTGACATGTGTACCTGATGACATCATTAAGGATGCCCGTTCCCTTAATGGTCGCTTTGGACATGAGGACCTCTGGGATCGGTAGACATGAGATGGCTGCAGCGAGAGTAAATTAAATCTCATCATCCGAAGTCAGTCCCATGTCTTGACAACGAATTGTTAAAATAGTTTTACATTCATGTCTCTTTCATTACAATTATATGATTATTTGTAATGGGGAAAATTGATGCATCATCACAGGCAGAAACCATTTTATAATTCACATTGAACAAATATATTTGCCTTGTGAAGTTATCAGTTTTTAAAAACTCATTAATTTGCAAAATTTTACAGTATATTAGTTCCTCTGGTTAACAACAAAGAAAAACATGAATTTCTGATATAATCGCAATAACAAACATCAGAAAAATAATGAAACAAAGACAAAAATCCTGAACTAACAACAATAAAGGAAATAAGAGAACAACAAAAATATTGAGATTGAAAGTAATTTTGCATCTAGGTGGACAATATATTAGCATTATGTGTGTAGGACGTCCAATCTCGCCAAACGACTGTTGGTATGTGACTAGACCGCGGAGCGTCGTTCGCGGGCTCCGTGTATAATTTATTCAATCTCGTACAAAGCGCGGCACCTATTGGGTTCCCCAGGTCAGCAGGTGGTCTCCCCTGATCCCCATTGGACAGGATTACGGACAAAGGGTGGTTTGTGGGTGTCCTGTCCATACAGACAGCAGTTTCTGGCCCTGTTTGGGTGTCAGGTCGCTTCTGGTGGGGACATCTGGTGTGTAATATATTAGCATTACCTGTACATCTGTTACTTGGAGCTGTCCACATTCCATATTTAGTGCAGTTCACAAAGAATGGTTGATATTTCTTTATAGGAACATATCCCTCCTCACATCTGTAGTGTACGACAGTCCCTAACCAAAAACTGGAGACGTTAGTGAACCCTTCAGCATGAGGCAGGTCAGGGTAGGCCAGGCACGATGTCTCTGTAAGTTTTATACAGAAACAGGGTTATAAACAGAGGGTAGGCCAGGCACAATGTCTCTGTAAGTTTTATACAGAAACAGGGTTACAACTAGATGGTAGGCCAGGCACGCTGTCTCTGTGAATATTATATGGAAACAGGGTTACAATCAGAGGGGAGTCCATCTATTGGGATAAAATAAATATGACATGGTGGGTTCTGTTTAGGTCAAAACTGCCCAGGAACTTGTTTTTTACATTAAACAAATCTTAAAGGCTTAAATTACCTAGATTATTAGAACTTCTATTGTTAAATCTACTGTGGATTTTGTCATTCATGTTAATATCTTCAGTAAATGCCTCCCAGGAAATATGACTGACCTTGACATGTGACCTTGTCAGTCTTGTTCCACATTCCATCTTGGCAGGCAAGCCGCAGCATCCTCTGTCGTGTAGACCACATGTAGCCGAACATGCAACTATAGTCCACAATGCTGCCGGGTTCTGCGGATAGGCTGTCAGGTGTCGCCATGTACAGTGTGGGCACTGAGGGGCAACGTCCGGCTGGAAAAGACAGGTGATAAGATTATTTTTAGCGATTTATATGATGACAGCATCCATATTGGTTAGGCTATGTACCGTGTATATGTCAGGGGAAAATGGCAGCATCTATACATGGTAGGCTATATGCCATGTATATATTGGGGGATGATGGCCGCTCTCATACAGGGTAGGCTATGTGCAGTGTATATATCGGGGGATGATGGCCGCTCTCATACAGGGTAGGCTATGTGCAGTGTATATATCGGGGGATGATGGCCGCTCTCATACAGGGTAGGCTATGTGCTGTGTATATGTTGGGGGATGATGGCATCTCTCATACAGGGTAGGCTATGTGCTCTGTATATGTTGGGGGATGATGGCATCTCTCATACAGGGTAGGCTATGTGCTCTGTATATGTTGGGGGATGATGGCATGTCTCATACAGGGTAGGCTATGTGCAGTGTATATATCGGGGGATGATGGCATCTCTCATACAGGGTAGGCTATGTGCAGTGTATATATCGGGGGATGATGGCATCTCTCATACAGGGTAGGCTATGTGCTCTGTATATGTTGGGGGATGATGGCATCTCTCATACAGGGTAGGCTATGTGCAGTGTATATATCGGGGGATGATGGCATCTCTCATACAGGGTAGGCTATGTGCAGTGTATATGTTGGGGGATGATGGCATCTCTCATACAGGGTAGGCTATGTGCAGTGTATATGTGGGGGATGATGGCATCTCTCATACAGGGTAGGCTATGTGCAGTGTATATGTTGGGGGATGATGGCATCTCTCATACAGGGTAGGCTATGTGCTCTGTATATGTTGGGGGATGATGGCATCTCTCATACAGGGTAGGCTATGTGCTCTGTATATGTTGGGGGATGATGGCATCTCTCATACAGGGTAGGCTATGTGCTCTGTATATGTTGGGGGATGATGGCATCTCTCATACAGGGTAGGCTATGTGCTATATAAAGCTGACTCTACCTGCACAGTCTGTGATGTTTTCACTCCACTCTCCATTCTGTTCACAGCTCACAGTCTTCACCTCATAACCATCCCAAGTGCGCATGTCTGGTGTGCAAGTGTAGGTCACTTCCGTTTTCCAACTATAAGGTGCATCCCCCGTGAGTATTGCATTAGTGGTGATATGTGGCGCCTTGCACGTGACCTCTGGGAAAGTTTAGAGACAGGGTACTTTTATATTCAAACTTGTACAAAGTGACTTTGTGATAAAGTATCTAGGGTGAAGTATAGAGATACTAATGGGTATAGTGTTATTTATGGGTATGTAGGCTTTATGCACATGTATGCTTAGAAATCTATTTAAGGCCACATGTGTTTCGTAGACAGATAGGCCTTTACATTTATCTAGGGATATTCATAAATAAGCTTTATGTATCAATAGGCCTTATCACATATTCAAGTGTACATATGCTTTATAAAATGTTAGGATTATAAAATTGTCTAAAGATATTAATACATAGGCTTTATGAACCATAAGCCTAGGCACCTATCTAAGGGTATCCATACATAGGTGTTATGTACCATTAGGCCTAGACACTTATCTAAGGGTACATAATCTCTTTGAAAAGGAGATAATGCTCTCAACAACCACAAATCAAATTGGGCCACATGTATACCTTGGCAGTCTGAGTAGTCCTGAGGCTTGTCCCACACTCCACCATCCATGCACTCCATGAGGACGTAGAGCGCATGGTCAGAGAACCATGAGCCATGTTGACAGCTCACCCTCACCACTGTCCCGTACTCCGTGATCTCAGTGTCCACGCTACCGTCAATAGGCACTGTCAGCGGTGGGCACACATCAACTGAAACATCAACAACGAGTGGTCATTTAAACTGCCTTCCTTTTCTTGAAAAATGAATAAGCAAAAAGGAACAATTATCCAATACAATCTCAGCAATCTTTGTTCTTTTGGGACATTTTCTGCCACTCTGCACAGCAGGAGAGGGGAAAAAATCTGTGATTTTTAGCCCTTCATAAGTCTTGTCAACAGCATAGATAGCATTCCAGAGTGGCACACATGAGGGTACTCCTAACAGCTCAGTCATTGTCAGAGCACCATGCCAGCATTTGGGCAGGTTAAGAACTAGAGTGAGTGATAATGAGGGTAAACATACCATTCACAACATTGCAACTGAACTGTTAGTATCTGGGTAAGAGAGAGGCACTACTTTTCCAAATTAGTTATTTTGTTACTAAAATATACAGACAAATTTGATGATTAATCTCTTCACATAGAATATCTTTGGACATGATGAAATCATAGAGACCACAACTTGACACATGGTTAACGACTCACTCAGACACTTCCCATAGTCGTGCAGCAGCCACTGGTTGTTCTGGCAGTAGAACTCCTTCTTCTTGGTGCCGTCTCTAAAGCTGTATCCGAGAAGACAGCCACCAAGCACAGCACCATAACGGTCAGTCGTGTAGTCCCACAGCCGGCCGTTCTCAATCACCGGAAATGCCCAGCAGTTAGCGCCTGTGCAACAGTTATACCACAGTCAGCCACATACGGGAACCAGTGAAAAGTCAAGAGTACTACAGTCAGACACAAAGGAGAACCAGTAAAAACCTAACAATACTACAGTCATGTTGTCCCACAGCTGGCCCTTCTCAATCACTGGAAGCACCCTGCAGTAAGTGCCTGCTCAATAATGATATCACAGTCAGCTACATGTGGGAACCAGTGAAAAGTCAACAGTACTACAGGCAGATTCACAGGGAACCTAGTGAAAACCTAGCAGTTCCATAGCTGTATAGTGTCTTATGATTTATTTCTAGCCATGTTGGAAAATTTAGTCCTGTATTTGAAAAATTTAGTTCTGTAGTCTTCCTCAATCTGAGATGCCTCTTACAGCCTCTGCCATTTTGAAATAGTGCAACATTCACTTATTGCATGATTGTGATTAGATAACGATCTATGGATGTCAAAAAGCTCAGCTAGATACTCAGTATAAATATGAATTAATGTTATGATACCTGAACAGCCATTGCTGGTGATGTTCCAGTTCAGCTCCTTATTGCACAGGATGTAGAAAAATGGAAGTCCGATGGAGGATCTGGTCCCTGGCAGGCAGTCATACCGAACCTCAATTCCCTCTCTCCGTGAGGCCACTGGTTCCACTTCTGCCACCGTAGCATTGGGCAACACAGGAAACTGTGGGCACCAGCTTGGCACACATGCCATGTTGGTCCAGAGCCAGAGGAAGTGGTCAACACAGACGATGGAACGTGTGTGGGTGTCATCTGCTTGGTGGTAACCATAGTTACAGGTGTAAATAGCCATGCCACCGAGGTCAGGGCTCAGAACATGGAGGTGAGAGTGAGGGATGAGCTGGGGCCTGTCGCACAGGAACCGCACGGGTTCTGGTCAAAGAAAGTATGCTCATGAATAAATAGTGAAAAATGCAGGGCAGACAGTTATTGTGTTATGGAGGCAGCCATCTTACCCCCGATTGGGTCAAGTTATCAATAGATATTATTTGTTTATTTTCTAGTTGCAATAGAAGGGTTTAGCTGCATCTCGCAATCATTGAATGGTGACCAAATGGTGACAGTTAAAGGCAAATACTACAATTCACAGTGGCGCCAGCTGGTCATATCTAATTATTTTCAATTACCAGTAAAAACTGGTACTTGTAATTTATTCTTAATCTAAATGAGT
Organism: Alentia gelatinosa; assembly: GCA_950022655.1. Lineage (NCBI taxonomy): Eukaryota > Metazoa > Annelida > Polychaeta > Phyllodocida > Polynoidae > Alentia > Alentia gelatinosa. Next base: position 5,955,071 of record OX465579.1, on the reverse strand, counting down.
AAATTTAATGTTTTTATTATCATCTATATGTTCTTTTATCAATTATATCTATTCTAGCATGGTGACCCCCTGATTTTTAAGTAAGATGCACTTGAAGATCATGATATCAATCTTGCCAGAAAATTCACATGGCTTTTAATTTTCAAGACAAATTGTCTGATATGCCTTCAGTGTAGTGGAGCAGTATAAAAATTCACATTGTCACAGGAATGAGTTATCACACAAAATAATTCCATATTTACCTATAAACTCGCTGATGTTGGATGGAGATCTCTCTGTATAAATACAAGACATACAGTGAGTAGATTATAATACATCCATGTTATTCAAAACCTGAACCTGGAGATAGTTTGAAGCACATGTACAACTATTTAAAACCTGAAACTGGGGATGGTTGCTGATCATAACCAGAAGGGATGAAAATAAATGTGACTGCACTTCTTTCTGATGGGGAACATTTGTATGAGTACATTAGACATGCATCATACTCGTTATGATAGGATAAGGCCTAATACAGAAGTAAATATAATACAGGCGTATATGGACTTATTGTAGGAAATGTACCAATACAGGAGTATGTGTACTTATCATAAGACATGTCGGGAAGTTGACAAGTGCTCATTCACAGAATACATACGGATACAGGAATAAGCCGGCTTGGTCCAGTTTGCCTCAGTCGGGGAAGTTTCGTTCACGAAACACGTGACTGTAAACTCCCTCTGGTGGTGTTCAGTGGAGAATCCCTCCTGACATGTGTAGATGGCAACATCTAGGTATGAAGACGTCAGTACCTGTATGTCGGCATTCACTACCTCTAGTGGCGACTGGGTGCAGTTCAGGACTGTGGCACCGGAAGTGAGGGTAAAACAGTCAACTGTAGATCTCTTAGATTTAATGTGAATTTGTACTTTATATTTTGACAAAATGAAAAAAAAAAAATTGTAGTATATTTTGAGTAATTTCTATAGTCATATTCAGAGTGAGACATAAAAAGGAGAGGAATTTAATTAATTTATATAAATAGAGCAACAGTTCACAATTGAGTGGATGTGGTGGCCTTGCAACTATCTAGCAAGTGACTGTCCTTGATATTTGACCTTGAAAATAGAACTCATGACCTTGAGCAAAGTCATTGAATCTATAACATTCAAAGAACATGTAAATAGTACTACATTTTAGTTTTTGAATTTTGACAAAAGGTCAATTTTAAGAAAACAAAATATGCATAGTTTAAAACTGTATTTTTAGGGCATGTTGTCATGGTCTGTGACGGCAAGCTGGACATCAGAAATGCCCGCTCGCCTTTTCAAGACATGTAGCTAACTGTAGATTAGTATCATAATGTGTCCCTCCATTTGAAAATCAAGCGTATGTTTAAAGTCTTTGGTTGATAGGTTAACAGGGTTTCATACAGAAAAATACAGAACCCTCCTGTTTCAAATACATTGATAAATCATTAGTTGTTAAGCCAAATTAAGACTTAATCAATTTTGGATATATGATGAAATAGAACAATCTGACCATGTTGTACAAACTATAAAACTCAATGGGAGTTAACAGTTTGCATGGAACTCAGCTACAAGCCTTGTTCCGAATGGACCTTGATTCCTATCTTATTTTGGAGCTTGTTAAGCATGGTCAGGTCATTCTATATAATTACAGATTCTAACTGAGAGTCTCGGCTGAAACGTACCTTCACAGTACAGGTGGTTGGTGTCCCAGTGTGCTGTCCCTGGGCTTCCAGGCAGCACACTGCACTCTGCAGCCAGCACGGTGCTGTCGGTGGCTCTGACGATGAAACCTGTGTCACACGTGTAGTTAGCCTCACCACCGTACATGGTGGTGCCGTAAACCAGTGTAGCATTATCCATCTGCTCAGGAAGTCCGCAGTCTAGCTCTATAGGTGTAAGAAAAAAGAAGGAATCCCTTTAAAATACTGTTTATAATGTGTGGAGCAGAGAATATGGAATTTTACCACATTTTGGATTCTATACCATAAAGGAGAACATTTTTTTCGAAGAAATTGGGGCCCGATTTACGAAAATCTGGGCCCGATTTCCTCGAAGGAGTTCCAGACATAAAGGTGAAATACTCTTACTATCATCTGCATATTAGATAATCTGGTACACAAAGAAATACAAAAAATGGAAGTAGCTCATATTGTATTATTGACCAAAGGAAGGTGACTGTTGAAAGATCATCAAGCTGAAGAGTTTCAATTCATGCTAACTTGTCATTGATTGTTTGGATGTTTGTTTAAAAGTATCTGAACTTCCTTGTTATTGGATCAATCCACAAGACAGTGATCTTCCATTGTTCAGAGAAAAGCCCAACAATACATTTTATCATGAAAATACTTCAGGCTTATATATGTTATAAGACTTTGACTGAATGAAAAAAGAAAATATCACCTTTGTTCAATGATAAGTACAAAGATAAGTGACAGTGGAATTGCATAGTCAGAGAGGATGACAGGAATTTGATTTACCAAAGCTTGATGGTTTTGATCATGTTCATATTCTTTCGAGACAAAAAAACACACATTAATTTGGATGTGAATAAATATATGATAATGTAACAGAACCCACTACATGATATAGTCTGAGAATAAAAACGCTAGCCTATTCAAAACTAGGAACAAATGGAATGTTCATTTTTGATGAATTAGCATAGAATCTCACAAAAGAATAACTATTAAAAGGTTTGGGTTATATATTCAGTTAATGGGTCATTTTCTGTAACCCAGTCGCACCAAGTGAACTTGCCATTTCTAGGATCCAAGCATAGCAAGCTCCAGTGGTCATGGTCAGCTGGGCATGCCACTAAAGACTAAGACACTGCAACCTCTGTCACTGAGCTGCCATACAAATAATGCAGGAATAGTGTTTCCAGCATGCTGAAAGCGTCTAGTAGCTCTCCCTAACCTAGGCAGCATATCTGAGTGTGTGCCCCACAATAAAAAAATAGAAGAAAAGAAATGCTGAAATAAGACGTACTGTGACAGACAGCAGTGCTGTTCCAGGTGGCATTTTCCATACAAGTGAGGATAACTGTGACTGTGTTGTTAATGGCGTATCCCTCATGACAGGTGACTTCTACTGACATGTTATATGTATAGTTAGAGACTGTAGCATCGCCCAGTATCGTCATGTTTCCCTTGTCATACACCGGGGCATCGCATTGTACCACTGAAACAGAAGGATGTGCCACAGCATTAAATTGTGAGTCCAATCTCTATTAAAGCAAATGCAACACAAAAAGTTGTGGCATGTGTTGGAAACCTGAGTGAAGCGTAAGTACCTGGGGTCTGTTGAATAACTTAAACCTTCAAAAGTACAAGGAGACCTTGGATGAAGGTTATTGTCTATTGATATTCAAGCTTGTTCACTAAGACAGTCTTGGCTAGGTCATCCGTAAATGTGGAGTAAATTTTACTCACATTGTCCTGGGTATCATTGGCATATAGAAAAGGATCTTCATGTACAAGCCTGAATTATTCAACAGATACCTATTTCTCTATTCCAATATACCTTAAAATATTTGTAAAAGTGGAGCTTCGTTTACATGTGTTATATGGGAACTCCCTCGAAAAAATAAAGTCTCCAATGTTCATAAATTGTTTCGTTGACATATGACCTATTCTTATATACCTGTGGCCATACATACACTCTATGGTTTTACTTTCAAATGCTGATGTTTACCTTCTGTGGTTGAACTTTACTACCTGAGGCTGACATGTGACCGAACCCACATTTCTCACTTGTCTTCTCCTGATTCAAGCGTTCAGATATGTTTTACAAATGCCCCCCACACAGCAGTTTCTGCAACAGGCACAATGTGGTCTATGTTGACAACCTTTGGCACTAACTGATGAGTCTTGAATTTGGCTGCCACATGCCACTCATGTAGTTTCGGCTACAGATTTCATTCTTCTTCTCATCATGACAGCACTATGTAGAAGTCAATTTGTGGCATATGGCAGCCAAGTTTAAAACTCATCCAGTTTTTTTATAGTATTTAAAACCATCTTATGAAATCACAATGCCACCATTTGTGGTGGCCAAGATTTAAACTCATCCAGTTCTACTATAATATGAGTGAATGGTATCAGGAGTACCTGTACATTCTGGTGTGAAGAAGCTCCAAGAGGTGTTGGCAAGGCAGGAGATGTTTTGTTCAGTGAGGTTGTCTGGAACGACAAAGCCCAGCTGGCACTGATAGACGAGGAAATCCTCAAAGAACCAGATTTGACTGAGATTGACATTAGTTGGAGATGTGATCACTGCATTCTGTACAACAGGGGGGTTTGGGCAGGTGTCTCCTGCAATGAATGGAAAGCAGCCTTTTTATTATCCACCTGATAGAAAGTTGCATAGAAAACACAGTGTGTATCCCTATACACAGAGCATACAGATATATCAACCTAATACAAAGTGTCCATAGAAAACACATAGGGAGTGTGTATCATCATAACTGGAACATGCAGAAGAACATCCAGAATGGGTGCCTCACCAAAATTGAGTTGACTCTACACAATATATTTGCATGTCCTCGTATATTACTATGCATCAACTCTTCATAGCATCAGGCTGCTTGTATGTTAAGCCAGTCCATATTGGCTTTTTATCATCCACCTCTTATATTTGTTTAAAACAATATTATCGAGTGAATATAGTATGTACAATCACTAATTTCAACAAGGCAGCCAGTCTTCAAAATGAAGGCATGAACCCACTGAGCTCCGACACACTCTGACATGGCTATAACATGGCTACACATCTGAATTCATCTATTTTAGCAGTCCTAGAAGGTTGAAAAATTCTGTCATAGTGTGTCATAGTGAGGCACATTGTAATAAGCCTTTATATCGCTGCATTATCTATATATTTTTCCCTAGGGAATTTGTATTCCATGCCCATGGAGTATTGTAAAGAAATACCCAATGGGCAATGACATCACAAACATTAGCCAATTAATCAATGATAGGGGTGAGACAAAATCCGAACCGCACTTGATCCATAGTCACTGAACATACACCATTCATTTTCAGAAATCAGAAATGTCTTTTATGGAAAAAAATCCTGAACATATGTAAGAAGATTGGTGGCTATTATATATTTCCTTTGACAACTTATAAGAATTACCTATAAGACTTACCTGTAGACAAAGTTATCAATGATTTCTAGGAAGCACCCATTCTATTATGCAATTTACTGGATAGTCATGCAAGGACTAAATATTTGAGCCAAAAATAAGCAATTTTGTTTATAGAAGGAGTGTTTCCACCTAGAATGAACATTGGAACACTTTTCAGTAAACTGAAAATTCTTGACAAAATCAAAGCAAGTTGAATTGATCAGTGTTAATTTTCTTGGGAAGTGAAGCATAAAAGAATAAAGATCAGACACCGTTGTTTTAAAATTTTTGTTTACACCTGCTGATTTCTGATAAAAATGATGAATAAATTCATCAGAGGTGGCAAACAGATTTATCTGAGGCCTAAAGTCAGCAGATAGAAATAGGTCGATAGACTCAATACTTACGCTGACAGGATATATTGATAGGTTTCCATGACGTCATATTGGAGCTGGTTCCGTTGACAGAACAAGTCAGGGTAGTGTCCCTCTTCCCATCATGCATCACAAAACCGGGCTGACACATGGCTGTGAGGTCATAGCCCAGAGGGAACACAGAGTCTGACACGTTGTACGTCAGGTTCACTCCTGGTATCTCAGCTGGGATCCCACACTCTAAAACTGAAAATTTGAAAGTGTGACAACAGTAACGGTACAGTCAGGAGAAAGCTATGGTGTTGATACACCTGTTTGTATCCCAAACTACAGTTAAATATTAAGCAGAACTAGATAATTTGAGATGTTTTGGTTCACCAATCACTGGACTTAGTGAAAGGATATCCCAATGTTTGGCACCAGAGCATAGGGAAACACCACTCTCAGTGGGTAGAATGACGTCACACTAATGGGGTCTATGGCACTGAGAAAAAACTTAACCTTGAGTAAGTCCGGTAAAATCAAGTAAATAAACCTAAATGTTTGGCTCACCTGTGCGAAGTGGGCAAAAGTGAACATGGCATCTTTTTGCATTCCAGAAGTCCTGGTCATCTCGTATGGCATCACCCCCAAAACTACCACACCTTCCAGTCCCACTAAGCATAAGCTGTGCTCGTGGGTGTGGCAGTGAGCAAGTGCCATTCATGGCTATAAAAAACCACTCGCCTGCACTATTGTCTGTTGCCAGGTGGCCTGGGCAAGCATCCATCAGGCAGGCCAGATTTGAGTAGTATCCACCCATGGCGCTGCAGTCCTCACTTCCAGTGACTTTGACCCACCAGGTCATCCCGCCCCTAGCAACACATGTGCCATTAGGGGCAAACAAAACCAGTTCGGGGTTGACAATGCTGGGGACAGTGCACAGAGGCATTTTGCAGCCATCATCCACACCTGAATTGAATATCCCAGGGCAGTGTGTCTCCTGAGCGGAAAAATATGTATGGTGCACTGCCCAGGAAGGCTGCTGGGTTAGATCTTGACAACGCCCCTCTGCAGGGATGCCTAACCATCGTCTATTTGTTACTTAAATGTGAAAAAGACAGACAAGATATGAATGTGTATACATTTACATATATATGTAATTCCACAATAGGCCTGCTTGAATTTGTGCCTACACCGCCATTCATACAGTCACTTGTCTCATGCCTGTTGGCATTATTAATACCATTTCGCGATATACATTATCCCTTGAACAATTTCTAATCAAAAATCCAATAAGCATTTCAAGCCAATTGAGCACAACCCAGCATAAATAAATATTTAAAAAAAAAAGAATGTTCGGGTTCACTGTACCCGTAGTGATTGAGCACTAACATAGGGTCAACAGACTGGGAAGTGATGACTTCGTAAGTAGATAAAATGCATTATTTTCATCTTATTTAGTTATATAAGGAGACACATCACCTTTATTGTTCCCAAACTCCAGTCTCGTCATTTAAAGATAAGTAAGCATAGTGACTGAGCCTGTGGAGGTGCCTTGGCTTTTTGTAACATAAATGCATCCTGACGCTGTAGGCACAGGGACGCATCTATGTTACAAAAGACCTCAAATGGCCATCTCATCAGTCTATCCAACTATGTTTTCTTTTAATGCTATACACATGGTGTGTATACTGTAAAATATTACCGTTTCCCCATAAAACATGAAAAATACTGTAAGAAAGATTGTCCCATACTGCAAAATCAAAACATGAAACATTGGTCCGTATGCATGTACTAAAACATTAGTTGATTATGTTATTTATTTTGGGTATATAGTAAATATAGAACAGCCTACCATACCTCCACAAGCTATAAACCCTGTGATAGCTTAGCGCTCATTGCCTTGATTTGTACAAACCATAAATTACTATCTCATATTGTAGATTGTATGGCATGGTCAGGTCATTCTGTATAAATATGGTAAGTGACGTGATCTGCTCTAAAAAAAAAAAAAACAAAAAAAAAAAAAAAACTTTTTCCGATTGCCAGCGTATCGCACACCTCCATGAGGAAGAGATACGTAGGACGAGAGGGAACGATTTTTCCAAACACATTCTGTATAAATACGTACTGTAACAGAACTGGTTTGGCTGTGTCCACTTGGCAGTCGCTGGGGCTGATTCCTCACAGGTAATGTTGATGGGGGTTGTTGGTGAGTAGTTTGGATTACACTGGTATGAGATGTTGGATCCCAGATGGTTGCCATCAATGATGCGGCTCGCAAAATGAACCTTTATAGGCGACTCAGTGCACACAGTGGCTGTGATAATGAACATTTTTTAATAGATGTATTTACTACTCAACCCTAACTTTGGTTCTATGTAATTTAATCATGAAGTTAATGATTCTTATGATAGATAAGTGACATTATGGTAATTTTATTTTTAAAATGTGGTATACTCTTTCAAAGGTGAGGGATTTTAAATCTCTCACCTTTGAAAAGGGGGGGTGGGGGGGGTTCCTACTGAGGACACATGTACTTCTACCAACACAAAGGTGCGGGAGGTGGCGGGGGAGAGGGTATTTCCACTCATATACGCCTGGTGTGAAATACAGCCAAGACGTGTCCGTATATAAGGCCTGGGTGTATATATATATATGAAAACCCGTCAATATTCAGCCAATACATGCACTTCCACGATGGTGTATATATATGAAAAAAATGGTGGTTTTCGTGCAGTGTATGTTGTTGTTTTCTAATTAATATTAATAAAAGGATGAAAGACATCAAATGACCATTACTATGAACAAACTATGTTTCCCCATAATATAAGGCTTCAGTCTATATTTGTAGTCATCACCTCATACTTTTATTTCAGAATCCTTTTGTGATTCTTTTCCCTGGTTGATTTCTCAAACGGGGACAGTTACTCAGCAGCCAAAGAATGCCATAAATACTTACGAATGCATGTAGGATTGCCTGCAGGTTCAAACACCCATGTATTGAATTGGCAGTAACGGTTGGTACTGTCCGTCGTTGTTTCATTTATGTGGTACCCAGAGGGACATTCAATGGTCACCTTATCACCATTAAACCACATTCCTGTAACCAACTGGATGATAACCTCTTTCACAGTCTCACTGAATGTTGGAGGTATCAGAGAATCCACTCGACATTCTGCTTCTGAACATTAATTGATAAATTAATCGTTATTCTGTACCAGGAATGACCTCTTTATATCTTCTATCTGCCAATCACAGTGTCTCCATGCTAGACCTCATTCACAGGGCAGAGAGTAAGGGAAAATGTGCCTTGTGTACAATGTAATGTGTGAAAAGATTGGCAGCTATATTGTCTTGTCTTTGAAGATATTTAAATTTTCAATTTTGAATAATAATACAATATTAACTGGTTTCAGATAAAAACAGTAGACTTTCAATATTGACCATGGTTTCCTTATCTCTCTCATTACTTATAACTTTATACTGTGAAAGTTTTAAAGAAATGATATGGATTTTTACTATGTGAAATCCAGCCTATAGAATTTCTATACATTCCATCATGATGTTATTGTTACATTAGTATCTGAATCAAAAACTAGTAGGGTGGTAACCACATTTTAAAAAATGTTGATGATACTTATTATCCACCGATTACGAAGTTTCCATAGAAAATGCATTGGGTGTATGTAATTTGCAAGTAGGAGATTGCTGAGACCTGTAATCTTCTGCTTGTGACAGTTGGAGGTTACAGAAAAAAGTCCCCTAAACGTCACTGAGTCCCTGAGTAGATTGACCGGAGAGCAAAATCATAACTTCATGACACACTGATAAAGTGCTTTAATATTATTAGAAATTTCTGAAATATGAAAATAATGCTGTTTCGGGTAGTGATGAATAATCAAACAAAGTTTATGAAATCACAAAAATGAAAGATGATGGAATTATATTTTTCCTGTATGGCTAACCAAAGTAACCCTCATGTTTGCACATAGGAGGCACATCAATCTAGTTTCAAATCTTTGGAAATGTTAGAGTATGGCCGTTATTAGCAAAAACAGTGGTTAATAAACACAACATAAATTAGTTTCAGATAAAAGCAACTGTAGTCTCCTAGGTCAGTCTATGTAATATCCTCGCATATGCTCAGATACTACTTTGCATCTTGTCCTCGGAGTTTACTGCCGCTTTTATCTGAAACTAGTTGATATTCTGTATGTATTCTACAACACCTATTCTGTTTTGAGGAAAATGCCAGGGATTAAGATCTTCATGGCAAATTGTCCAGTACTGGAGGTGAGCAGGATGTACCTACTGTAGCAGGCCGTTATTTGTGGGGACCAGACTCCTCGGGAAGAATCGGAGGGATCAGTCAGGCACTGTATGTATCCAGAGGTTACTAGAGTGCCCGAGTTGTACAGAAAGTGCCCTGCAGAACAAAAACACCCAGTCATTCATCAGGTTATAACTAGAGAAATAGTGAGAACAAATCGCAGATACTTATCATGTTATGATTAGAAAAAAATGGACTGTGTCCTGAAGAAGGTTATTATATATTTGAAACGTCAATGACAGGTCCAGTAGACTTGATGCCTATCCTGTGATCAACCTTTTATTATCTCACAATAAATATTTATATGAAACAAGACAGGCACTTTTACACTTACTTGTAATTGTGCAGTAATTGTAAATTGCTTATAATTCACTGCCGTGCTGCTCTCTTTTAAGTCACATAGTTGAACATAACTTAGTCACCTAGTCAAACACTTACATATTAATTTATTCATCATGTGACTACCTTCTATTCTCATTCCTTTTCTTGCACCCACCGCTGGTGCATGGGTTTTCATTACACTGCGTTTCCCCGGAATTAGTTTTACATTTTTCTTATACAATCTACACACTCACTGTACTAAGATGCAGGAAGTTTCCCCAAAGAAACGGAATACCATGTGCAGAAAGACACAAGAGACCCTGGAGAACCCTCCCGATCTAAATGGCGGCCATGACACCTCGACCGGGTCGCCGGCATCCTTGACTGTATCCAGACCCTCAGCCAGGGAGAATGCTGCCATAATACAAGACGTGGCAGGAAGAGTCGATGCTATAGATGGCAGGCTAGACAGTATAATGAGTATGCTGTCCCAGCTTGTCTGGGAAAAGATGCCAACTGACGCTTCTACCTGTGCATCAAGGCAGCCCGACCAGAACACTGTGCATACATACTTTATGGATGGCCTTACTGGATATTCTATTTCAATGAATCAAGTTGTAAGCGTCTGATAGAATTTTTGTTATTTGTCGAAAAAAGTCATCATCAACAAACAATTGATGTAAACAAAGATGCTTCCTTCACATTGCCAAGTGGTGCTTAATATGGTAAGCCCAAAAATTGAATGCCATTCAATACATGATTTATAATCTGACAAGTAATTTAGACTTGCTTTTGACATTCATTTTGAAACATCAGTTATATCAAATATTTCACCAAGATGTATCGCACACCCCCATGGGGAGGAGGAAGCACACAGAACCTAGAGAAATAAATTTTAACTACAATTAAAATGTTTCCGCCTAGCCCTTTCTATCATATTTCTCTATGTCATTTCGTTTCTCCTGGAAAAGATGAGGCGATATATCATTCATATCACTGCACATCAAACTCATGGAGAGCAATGACTTTGATCAAAACTTGTTGGTTTCTTCTTTATCATACCATTTTGCGATTTACTAATTGAGTTGAATATGGAGTGTTATGAATGAGTCGACAGCCAAGGTAATATCACATAAAACTCAAAACAGTTGCTTTATGTATCTATCTCACCCCTGTACACACTAAACTAATGTATGACACGCAGGATATAAACCAGGGAGAACAGATTGCAATAATAATAGGGGTATGGAGAACAATTTCTCAATGTTAAGCCTATAGAACAAAAACACCAGGGGTGACATAATTTTTATTCTCCAACGCCAAATATTGAGACTTCCCGCATCACTAGCAAAAATTTGTCCATGTTGCAGTCATATATACGTCAATTAAACACAATAATTCTGATCTCTGAAGTCCTTGGTATATGGAAAGTCCAATGTTATATTATGAATTGATGATAAAATTGTTCATAAACCATGTTTATTATCTTTTCATTAATAAACCCAGTGTTTTTTTTGGTTCTTTTTATGTTTTTTAAATAGATGTTACTTTCAAAACACCTCTCTTCTGTAGGGTTCTGGAAATATCCCCTTATAAGCCTTTCAGCAGCTTTGATCAGAGACATTAGGTCGGGCCACACTGCCTCTGCTGCCCCCTGCCTAACCCCTGCCTAACCCCAACAACCTTGATTCCACAATTCCGAGACTCCGACTCCGACCCCGACCCCGAAAGCTGGACACTCAGCTCAGGTCCACACTCAGGTCCGCATTATAGTGCTAAAATAACAAACTGATAATGGCGTACAGAGAGCACCTGCAGACCCATGGGGGAGGCTGGGGGGGGGGGAGGGAACAGGGCTTCACTGAGAGTGGAGGGATACCCCCATTCCGACTCCTACCCCTGCCTACCCCTCGCCTAACCACCGCCTATGCCCCGCCTAAACCTTTTTTATTTTCTATCGGTAGACATATACGCCCAGCAAATATATATTGTCCAGAGGATATTTCCTCTTGTATACGCCAGGTGTGAAATACAGCCATGACGATTCCGTATTTAAAATATTTGTATATACCTCATATGCTGGCATGAAATATGGACGTATATATATGAAACATGCATTTACGCAATGGTTTATATACGAATAAAGTGGTCAGTTTTTTGCAGTGGCAATAAACCTCTTTGTCCATTAAAAGATATAGCTATTGAAAAAACATATAAATACTCATTATTCAACTTTAGAGAAGGCACATGTTAAATCTTTATGGAAAAACTGATAAAAAGAGTGAAGCCTTTATTATAAATCATACAAACATCATCAAAAACAATGCCAGCATTTCAATGAGTATGCTACAAAGGAGTTTAAATTGTGTCTAATGGAAATCTTATATATTAACCATGAATTTCCCCTATTAAATAATGGATAAAATCCTAATAAAACAGTATGGACTCACCAGTATGACAATTAAAAGACACACGTGCTCTCCCCACTGTTGTTGACTTTGAGGTAAAGTCCAGGTCAGAGTTAACGATGTTGTGCGATGAGCCACAGTCGATCACTACCAATAAAAATATGATCAAACACAGGCTCAGCAAATCTTAGTTTTCTTGAGGCATATTTCCATTGGCCGATGAAAATGGTGGTTTCTTTTTTGTTTCCTTAAAAGTTTGTTGAGGGGGGCACAGACTGTACATTGGTATAAAAAGAATGGTGAGAGTGCAATGTATTCTTGGTTTCTCCCACTGGGACCTTCTACATCCCTGACAAAATCAAAGGGCTTTGATTCTATCAGTCAGTAAAGAAATCTGTTGGTCCTGCCCCATTGCATAACTTAAGCAGAAAAAGTAGCTGGTCATTTCACTAACTGTGTCATTTCCATTGACCGTTATTGCATAAGCAGTGCTAAAAGTCAGTGAGTGGTTCCTGACTCCAGATCAGTACATGAGCAATTGGCCAATGGAAATGGGCTTTATTTTGCACCAATCTGCAGTCAGGAACCACAAATAGGTTTTTTGGGGACACTGATGCCAGATCGGTGAATGGAAACAAGACCTGCAGAGAATACTCACATATTGATTTTGCATAGATTAATTAGCACCGACAGACCTAATAATTTAAATGATAACTTGCCACATGGTGCTGGTATCATGCATCATCTTACCTGTACATTCCTCAATAGCCATCTCACAGTCACACGTGAATTCCCACTTGGTAACATTTCCATGCACATAGCCATTGTGACACTCGTAGGTGGCACCAGTGGCATTGCTTGCTATCACAGTGGCGGTTGATAAAGTTGGTAAGTCAGAACAGCGGTAGTCTGAAAAGTGAGAACATGAATGCCAAGTAGACCCTTTAATTGAAGGTACAGATATGTTGTATGCTCCAGGTTCCTAAGTGTGCATTCAGAAAAATAGTGTATAAAGAAAAATAGTGGGACCTAATATCGGTATATCACTTGTGAGGAAAAGGTGGATGATAATGTAGATAATAAATACAATATATAGATTGGTTTTAGATAAAAGCAGTTGTATAACCCTCTGAGACTCTGCATATTGCAATGCATCAACTCCTTGGACCATACAACTGCTTGTAGCTGAAACCAGTCAATGTTGTTTATATATCAACAACACAGTGGTATATATAAGTGACTTTAGGTAAATATCCTTAGAGTTGCAATGGGATCAGCTAGCCTTAGTCTACTGTATCTAGAATAGTCCTGGGATGTATCACAGCAGCTTGTTTCATACAGTAAATTGACCATAGATTAGATGGTAGCTGTTTCAAAAGTCGGGAGGGTGCTAGACGAGAGTACTCATTGCCAAAGCAAGAGCTAACAATGGCACCTCGAGGAGTCACTATTAAGGTGCAGGTGCCGCTCACTATTGGGTATTGGTAGCGGTTTTTCCTGCCGCTTTGAATCAAAGTGCTGCTTGCTGTTGCGGCCTCCCGCTTTCAAAATGTGACGTGCCGCTGGCAAGACCTACTCAACTTTTGAAACAGCGCCCTGGATATGTTTACAGTTCAATACCATTTTGTGATACCAAATATATGGTATGCAACTAAGATATACATGTTACGGTGATACACTGTCTGTGTTAACAGTAGTATCCTGTAAATTTTACTGGATCTATTTTACAGTGTGTTCTTACCAACTATTTATCTTATATCAATTCTCTTTTCATCACAACTCATCTTCCTCTAATCCATAATCACTGCTGATATGATGAAAAAGAAATGGACTTACTGATAGGGAACTGGCATACAAAATGCTTTACACCTGTGCATGGACTGGAGGCGAATTGGTTGCTTGAACCAGTAGTGTACATCCCGTAGTGGCCAATGCAATATTCACCAACACCAACATTATAAGTATGCCAGAGGTTAACCCTGAAGAGATAACCTGCAATAGAAACCACAACAGTTTGGTGAAAGGATGGATTTACATCAGTATCCAACTTAGTCCATGAAAGGCCACACACCTTTCCCGGAGCGGGAATTGTTCAGCATTTCAGGAGGCTTGAATTGGACAGCTGGGGTTGTTGCTCCTGTTGTTGTGGTATCGTTGGCTACAATTGGCTTGCAAATTCCTTTTTACGATTACTCGAACGATCCAACAGAAAAAGCATTGCTCAAGCAATATCGGATTGTATCCCTATATTCACACGGTAATGCTAATTTTTACCAAGTGATAGCAATACAACACATTGAACATATTGAATGAGACAGAGGTAGATTAGTTAGTTCTTTAATCAAATGCAGATGACACTGAAGGTAAAACAGGGTTGACATCTTGGGGTGTGGACGGCATTTTTCTCAAGGTAGAAGAACAAGGGGTTGGGGATCAAGGTGCCACCACCTATTGATATTGAGAATTTCAGACTAGGCCATTTTCAAGCAAAGAATCTGAAGTGATGTGATCCGCAGACGATCCGCCATGGTGTAAAGGTTAGCGCAAAAAGTATCACTAAAAAACATATTTTACTCGAGGATGCACCTATACAATTTCAACACAATCTGCTCCTTTTGGGAGCAATGTTTAGGCCCTTGGAAAACTATTCTGCAATCCACAAAGGTATCATAAACCTGCGGCAATGGCCCCCTGAGCAGTAATTGTGGGGTAGCACTATATGTATATATATATATATAGGTAGTCGAATATCAACCTCCCTTCATTACCTCTATTTCACACCAGGTGGAGACTCCTTTACTCAGGTGGGCACGTGCAGGTGTATTGCACCAGTCCTCTTCTATACATTGACTGGTAGACATGAGGCTCAGTCTCTCTGTACTTTTCCTTTTCCTGGTTATCGAACTGTGTATCACTCAATTTGTTTTTTAAATTTTTATATTTGTATTAAATATGAGGGGTATAACAAATTCCCCAAATTCCTATTTCATGTCTTATTGTCTCCTATGTTTTATATATATATATATGTATATATATATATAAGGTCCGTCTCTGGTGAAGAGAAGTGATGTATTATTATTAAAGCACAACAATTGACACAGGCATGGCGATAATTGATATTTATTGGCGAAAATATATAATCTGCGACCAACAAAAGAAAATTTTTTTCCTTGTGGTTAGCGCGGCGACCAAATCAAAAGTGAACGAACCAATGGAGACAGTCCAACTCCCAACTCCTATGAGTGGGGGCGCCACTATACGGAGGCGACACGACATCTGGTGTGAGTCCAATGAACCGCTCTGGCCTTATATTATATATAAAGCTGGCGCCTTTGTATTCCACATAAGGTCCGGCTCTGGTGAAGAGAAGTGATGTATTATTATTAAAGCACAACAATTGACACAGGCATGGCAATAATTGATATTTATTGGCGAAAATATGTAATCTCCGCCAAAACCCGCCAACCTGAGTCAATCAAAAACAGTGTGTATTATCCAACTGTCTAAGTCTTTCTTTCTGTCCATAGATCGTTGTAAATATAACAGTACGGACCAAGACGACCAATTGCCTGGTTCCTTAATGTCAGCAATGGACACCCCGGCTTGGTGAAGGGCCGACGCGCCGCCTCTGCGTAAGGAGTGAGAAGTACAAGTCAATAAACCCTTTTCTGCCAATTTTTGTTTTAACTTAGCCATGAGCCATTTATAAGTACCTTTGACCTTTTGACCTTTGTATAAATAGGAAACTACATGATCATGAGGATCGTTTTTGGAGAACATAGATAATAATCTAGAGACATAAAAATAAATACAAAATGGGGAGAACGGAATCCTCTTGAAGGAAATCTTGAGGATCCTCTCCATACACTGAATCTGATGATCGACACGAACAAAAACTCTCCTGAAAACTGTAATTGACCCACTTCCAATGCATACCCTTCCTCCACAAGGTTTGATTTTCTAAATAATCCCCTGAACCCAAACAAGCAGGCACACCAGAAGGCTAAGTCCTCCGAACTACCTAAATTTAATGAATAAAAAATTTGCAACAGTTCTGATTTTAATAATGGTCTTGCTTGAGTTTGGGAACCACCAATAGTACGTTTAATACCTTTAAGGGTTTGCTTTATATGAAAATCATCAATATCTACATGAGGCACCCCATTCACTTTATGTAAAATCCATAGTGCCCATAAATAATTGATAATAGAATTGTATTTAAAACTTCATGCCATAAAAGACAAATACATACATACAGTGTATATGTCAGCAGGTAAAGGAGTTAACTCAAATAAATTACAAAAACGAATGTAGTGTCTCCATTGACAGTGTCTTGTTGTATAAGTGTTCGCAGACATCCATGAGTCCTGAAACCGTCTCATCTGCTTGTCCACTAAAAACAACAATAACCCCCTGTTATCCACGGTGGTATGTTAGCCTTGAACTTAGGGTCATAAAGTCGAGATAAATAATCCGTGAAGACATTGTCACTAGTGCTAATATATTTAGCTTTAATGGAGAATTAAATACCGCACAACACCAAAATATCTCACGGATCCATTTCATAGTATCGATGTTTCTACTGTGGCCGGAATTGATTGCCTGAACCACCGACGTGTGTCTGATAATAATAGAACCTGTGCGTCTCTCCATTCATAGGCCCACCTGTGAACCGCTGCCACTACTGGCCATAGCTCTAGTATGTTGATTATTTGTTGATGTTCTTCGCTTGGCAGTCTGACCCAGTGATGGGAGTCCTTATGAAATTCTGGAACTCGATAATCAATCTCTGACCACACCCTTACCAACCAATCTGAACCATAAGAATCACCAAAACCTGTCAACGATGAGTCTGTGTCTACTACATGAACTCCTGCTTCACTAGGCTAAATAACCTTATTCTTACCTTTGAATATGTACAAAAATGACCTCCACCAAGACAAATCGTCTATCAACCAGTCAGGTAATTTGAAATGATGTAAGCGACCACGCATGTAATTAAAAAAATTTATCAACCTTCTTGTGAAAGTCCTACCACCTCGTACTACTGTACTTGCGTGAGCAAGTAAACCCGTGATCATTGCCATTTCGTGGAAAGACGCAGTGACTTTCTCTGAAAATTGGTTAACTACCTTATTAATCCGTTTCAACTTTTCCTTTGGTAGACGAATTTCTAGAGTTTCACTATCTAGTTCTATCCCTAAGTATGTTACCTCTTTTGAAGGAAACACCACTTTCGACCAAGAAATCTGGAAACCTAGGCCCTGTATTAGTTCCACTAATACATCCATACATCATATACACTCTTCTTCTGTCTTACCCACCACCAGAAAATCATCTGAATAATTAAATACCAAATCATAACCCTTACGGTGCTTACATCTAACGATGAAGTCGGAAATTTGGGTGAATATATACGGGGCACATTTTAGCCAGAAGACTAACCTATGTGAGACAAAAAATTCCTCGTTGTCTCCCGTACCTTTCAAATCCCAAGCAAATCCTTGAAATCTGACATGGTCTTGACGCACCGGAACTGCTCGATATGCGTCATTTATATCTATCACGGCAAAAAACAATCCGAAGACATCACATCAGTTATTTTTTCAATCGCTATGTAGTGAAATTTTTCACAAACATTATTCATAGCATTATTTACACTCTCATTTACCGGCCTACTACAATCAGTAATAGGCCTCATTTTCCCTTTTTCCCTTTTTCGAATGGTGCCCATCGCATGAACACATTGTGGGGCCTCAACTACTTGTGATATTTTCTCTTCTTTTAATTCCTTCAATACCGTATCATTGATTTGGGTTTGAATTCTGCGCAATAAATACGGTCGTAATTTTTACAACAATAATTATTGTCAAAATCACTATCAACAATGAGAAACCCATTTTTCACCCCGTCCAAAATGTATTCCGCATTTGAGTCAATTACGATATCATTCTTTACACATTCATCATAGAACCTACAAGGACACAACTGGTTTACTTTACCACCTATGGTGTGGGTACCACCACACACATCTTTGCACGGACGATAACCGGGGATTTCTATTTTGCACGGTCGATTCATTTTAGAAAAAGTCGAAGATCTATCTTCACTTCTGCCATTACCTGCAGAATCATTTTCCAAACCCAATTCACCATGAATACCAAGATACGTGCCATCATTGACCATTGAGCTTATCCCGTCAACCTGTTTATACTCCCCATGGCGGCCATTTTGAATCTGCAGCCTCGAACCCAAGGCTGTCGCTCTCCCCACATCTTCATTGACACCGTATGTAGATTCCACATCTAAACCTCGGTCTGAAGAGCAACGATCCGTTCCCGCCATAGGCACTGGTGCTTCCCTATCTGCTTGATTTGATTCAATCAAACCTTGTGATATAGACTCCATATCCAGTTTATCCTTTGAAATACGATGAGAATGAAAATTATCCGAATCCATGTTTGCACATGGAACAACCACAGGGCAGGACTGTTGCTGTCCACACACAGTTTTATCCATGCTCGCGAGAGTGTTAGACAATACAATTTCCATTTGATTCTCTACGTATACATCTAGATCAATAGTCTTGTTCCCAGTTCGTGTTATAGGCGAATGAGAACAATCCTTATCCTATTTTGACTCTTTTACCTCTGCCTTGGGTGATTTGCGGCAGTTGTAGGCGGGGTGTGATCCACTGCATTGAGTGCAATCGTGTTTGTACACGCAATTAGGGTATGAGCAACCATCGCGTGAATTGAACTTCCAACACACCCCCGTCATTTTTTCGCCCCCATTACCTCCTGCTTTCTTGAACGTAGCCTTTTTGTCCTTCTCTGACAAATCCTTCAGTCTGCGATTGAGGTTAACAAATGCAAAAGTTGACTCCACATTCAGGTATTTGTCAAATAAAAAGCTATCACCATAAGAGAAACCCGAAGGACCCACTCTATCGCATTTTTCTCTTAGAGCCTGGTCGTACTCCACTAACGCTTTGCCCGTACGGTTGGACTTCCTATCGACCAGATATGAAATGTGATCTGAATAACCCCCTACCTCAACTCCTGATGATAACATACTTCGCAACAAACCCATGCTGGCACTCAGCATTTGATCAAATGTTGGTATATCAGTATTAGGTGGCAGAAACGGGTTTAAAGAATAGTACTTTGACTTACGGCGGCTTTTGTCGGTGCAGGTATGATGACCGGGACAGTTTGTCGCGCCATTGAAGTCGTCACCTCTTTCGGTTGTTGCGGCCTTGGGGTACTTGTGTAGTTTGTCGTGCCTTGCGTCGCACTTGTAGTACATTCACAAACCTTTTCTTCTCTGAAGCCTGTTGGATGATCTCTGGCCGTCGCCTCTGATGATTGGTCCTGATTTGGCGTCCCTCGTCCACCTTGGTCCACACGATCTTCTGATTCGTCTACCTCCACTCATCTGTGCAGGCTAAGAGAAAGAGATTTAACCAGCGTGGTTAAAGATCTCATTTCCCTTTGGATGGTCCCCATCTCTCTTCTCATTTCCTCATTTTCCGATAACACTGAAGTGAACCATGAGGGTGCGCCGCCATCTTGTCTCGCCTTATGTTGAGACAAGTTTGTTTCCACGTCTGTAATTTCGCTCTCCAGGTTCCCTATTCGACAAAATGGACACCCTTCACGATGTGAATGACCATCATATTCTCTCCCGCAGGCAGAACACTTACGCATTTTGATGGGAAGTTTGAAACCCAATGAAGCGATGTTTGAAGCGAAAAATTTTCCTTGTGGTTAGCGTGGCGACCAAATCAAAAGTGAACGAACCAATGGAGACAGTCCAACTCCCAACTCCTATGAGTGGGGGCGCCACTATACGGAGGCAACACGACATCTGGTGTGAGTCCAATGAACCGCTTTGGCCTTATATTATATATAAAGCTGGCGCCTTTATATTCCACATATATAGGTAGTCGAATATCAATATCACTTTCATGACATCCTGAAAAAATGAATTAAGGTGTTATTCTGTCTTATCCTGTCAATGCCTTAAAGTATTGTTCTGACTTAGCCTGGCAATGGCTTAAAGCATTGTCCTACCTTAGCCTGGCAATGGCTTAAGGCATTGTCCTGCTGTTTAATGGTTAAAGGTTTAGATATAGCTAATAAGGAAGCATGTATATCCCATACCATGAGCTAATGCATTTTCCATTTATAATCGAAAAGCGCATTTTAAAAAAAAGTATATGTACAATTGATAATTGTTATCATGTATTAACAAATAGAAATTTACTATACATGTATAAGTAGACATATGAGAGGTACAAAGTAAAACTAATTGCATTTATTAAGATCAGTGTACTCATAAACCTTTAGGTATTTTTAATGTGGTTGGTTAAGAGAAACAATTCAAGTATGATTTCTTTATGGCAATTTCGAAAGCATTTTGTTCTTGTATTGTGGTATAGGCAGGTTTCAAGATTTTCCAATTCTTAATTGCATTAATAACAAAAACCCTTCTCAAAGACAGATCCTTTTAAGGGTGGTAAAAATAAAAGCAACCCTGCATTTCTTCTTGTTGGTAAAGCACGATGGTCAAGGATGAGTGGTTCAGAACTAGGTGAAAAACTAAGTTTCTGATTAACTAAATATGATATTCTAGATAAAGTTGCATGGGAAATTACATAGCTGAGTTTCAATGAATGAATCGATTTATTTCTTGTTTCAATTTCCATAAATTCGGACAGGGCTACTTACCATCAGTCCACCTGAAAACCATAGGCACAGTTGATATGGCACCAATCCAACTAATGTATATCTTAGGATAATGTTTCCTAGGAAATAAACATAACATGTTACTTGTTACTTATTTGATGATTTATTATATTATATCTTACATCATATATCTATAAAATCTTACTTCATCAAATTGATTGATAAAATAATCTTATTTCCACAAGTGAGATATCTTTCTTTTCAGTTAACGCACCTGGGGCCCGGTTTATCTTTTATTCTTATTGGGGAAGACAGTGACCTTGAAGGAGACCTCCATGGACGCCCTATTAGGCGAGAGCTCATCAATCACGTTTTATTATCCCTATCATCCATAGAGAGAGAGATCCTTATTGATAGTCTCATTAGAGGGGTTAGAAGGACAAAATAGGCATGAAAGACACTTTGGAGGAGACTTGAACGAGAGTTTATAAAGGCTGCAAATGGTGCCACATGCATCTATCTTTTGGGAACTAATTTCATCATTTGTAATTGTAAATGAATCTAACAAAGTATCTCAGTAATTCTATGTCTAACACCCCCAGTTTGTATCTGAGTCATAATAAACATTTTTCTGCTAGTTTAAATGAATAAATTAGTTAATGTTTGTTATTATGAATCACCAACGATACCCCTAGGAGTGTTGCCCACCAGGTGAGGTGAAAGAGACTATGGACAAGGTATCCAAGTCTGTTGATAAATAATGAAACGTGAATGGATGACAACTTGTGTATCATTGGCTACAACTATCCTTCCACACGATAATTTGACTAATCAAACCAAACTCTCATACAACCATTCCTTGGGCCTTATATACACATCTTGTTGGCCAAAAAAATTAAATGGGCCCCAGGCCTTAGCATCAGTGAGGATATAAAGTGTAAGGGTGTTTTATCATCATTTGGTACACATGCCAGTGTTAGATCTACAGTGCACAACATTGGGGACATTTTCATGGCTGTTGACATCACTTGACAGAAGGAGTACATTGGTTAGGTGGAAATGCCCCCCCATTAAAAAGATGAAACAGTCACTTACAAAGCAGCCCTTAAGGCAGCCTGTTCTTGTGCAGTCCGTGCGAAAGCCAGGTGTCCACCTTGCGTAGCACAGCTGCTGTTTGCTGTTGACCAGGAAGCCATAGATGTCTGTAGTTCAAAGCAGGATGCTGGGGAGTCTGCGTAGACATACAGAGGAGGAAGGTTACGCCAAATCACTGTAGCTCTCCCACTCTCCTGGCAGATCCTTCATATCAATGGGCTTGTAAGCAGGACAAATGAATCTTCCGGGAGACTGGAAATCTCCATGAGCCCCCTTAATGGATGACCAAGGAACTATGGTATGCTCTGTGTCTGATATAATGACAATACCAATCCTAGATTTATTTTTCTAATTTTTTTCAATTTAACCAAACAACATTGGATACCTCAGGTCTTCCTGTGAATTGCACAGTAATCCCCAATGGAGTAAGCTCAAACAGTAATCAAACAATATAAAATGAGGTGGTGATGGGTGTGGTTAATGGGATGAGATGGATGACAATAGTCAGCAGTCATTGATACAAAAGACAAGAATTCTGGGGCCTGTTTAATAATCCCAGATTGTACATGAAGACCCTTTTCTGTATCTCGTACAAGGGTTATTGTTTAGCAATATTTAAGTCTGTTTGCTAAGACAGTGTTAGCCGTCCATAAGTGTTGAATAATGTTGATTCTCATCATCCCTGGGTCTCTATTACATACAGAAAAGGGTCTACATATATGAACTTAGATTATTAAATGGCCCCCTGGTCCAGTTTGCTAAGTGCAACTAAAAGAATTCTTAAAAATAATTATTAAGATAAAGACACTGAATGAAACTAAATATAGAGTCACCTCAATATGATTGTGATATTCTGGGAATACCTTATCCAAAGATTTCCAAATGGATCGATCACACTTTTCTCATGCTTTTCTGGGACTGGTTAAAAGATGCTCTTTATGAGGCCCTACTGTTGTCACTACAGACGGGGGAACTGAGTATGGAGCAGAAAATGGGTGCAATCACTCTCATCCCAAAGAAGCAAGGATCAGAACAGAAATTAGAGGATCGGAGACCTATAATATTACTAAATTATGATCATATAATTTTAACCCTTTAAAGACGGGGGTCTGTGGCAGAGCCCTGTTGGTTGGGGCGGGTACTTTGGATTGGCATAACTCCAGGGGACGGGTCAAATTTTGTCTAAACCCATATTCCATTATTTGATCACGTGATATGACACATCATTCTTATCTATATTATTTGTTTAACCAAATAATATCAAATAATGTATCATAGGTATATTCTCTGAAAGTTTCAGATATACTGATCAATTATTTCTTCATAAAACGTTGAAATGGTAAATATTACTAAATTTCGTAAATATTCCTCA
The DNA here is from genome assembly GCA_950022655.1 of Alentia gelatinosa. NCBI lineage: Eukaryota > Metazoa > Annelida > Polychaeta > Phyllodocida > Polynoidae > Alentia > Alentia gelatinosa. The sequence goes on along the minus strand of OX465579.1, from coordinate 5,931,360 downwards.
AGGCATTATTCGGTCAATGCTGGGGAATGCCTCAAGGCATTATCCGCCCTGAAAGGGTTAACTAAAGCACTAGCCTTTTATTTGAAATCAATAATGATCAATTTGAGATGATCAGACTCATGATATTGTAAGAAACTCTGGACTACTATATCAGAGGGACCAGGCGGCAGAACGGCCTAGGCCGAGCCTGGAATGTCATCAACATGTAATGATTTACCCTAAATAAATGTGATAAAAAAAAAAGAAAAAAAGACAGCTTATATCAGGAGGACATTTTTAGGCGCAAATATAAGTGAAATATGCACTGAAGATGCACTACTTAAGGATGATCCTGCCTGGGATGAGGGCGGCTTGGTTTCATTAGATTTTAGGAAGGCTTTTGACTGTGTCACCTGGCCTGCAATTCTCAAGAATTTACGAATGTCTGGCATTGGAGAATATTTCATAAGCTGGTTGGAACTTATACATAAAGGGCAGGAATGCTGTGTTTTAAATAATGGTTTCGCCATGAGGTGGTACAACCAAAACAGCTTTCTGTATTTATCTCACACCTGTACATGCTAAAAGAATAGACAACACGCAACATATAAACCATGGACTGCAATACTTATGGAGAATGAGTTCCCAATGATATGTGCTGTAACCAAAAACAGCACAAGATTAAAGTTATTAAAAAGTTTAAAAAGGTTATTTTATTTTATTAAATAATTGTTGAATATGTGTATAATTAGTTGCCAATTTATTAAGTATTAATGTGTCAACACATGTTATTGAGTATTGATTATTGTTGCCAAATACAATACGGCTTACCTAACGTATGTAGGCTGAAATAGGTTTGGTATAATAGTTGCTGTGTGAAAGGTGATGTTCCCTACACTACTCACTATACTTGGGGAACACAACATGCTTCTAGGAATAGACTCTCTGACGAAGCTATGACGCGTTAGGGAGTTGAATCCGGAGTCTCCCAAGGAGTCCCTCTTGGGGTATTCCCGAGTTCCTGAAGCTGTTTAACATAACCACGCGATCCAGTTTTAATTCTCCCATGGTCCTTTAGCAAAAGCTCATTAGCCTTTTGCTCTGGAGCTGACTGTATCGTCAGTCTCCACTACCATCTCCTGCTGTCAACACGTGTCTTGCTTAGCAAGGTGTGCGGATTCAGCAGTGAATTCAATTGAGTAGGAGCAGCTAAGGAAACTTTCCTTACACTCTGGGAGTGCAGAAAGTGACTTGAATTGGGACTCTCCAAGGACACATACTGTACTTTCAGACTATTGGAATCTCTAGGACTCACATAGGTTCCTTCTTCGTCTACTCACTTTTCGACATTGTCACATACTGGAACTGTGAATCTTCAGGGAATCATGTGAGTGCACTCTAATTATCCAACAATGGGTGAGTTAAGTTGTATGGTTCAAATCAACCATTACTTCACTATCATCTGACTATTAGTTATGTGATTGACTATTCTCCTCTAAACTACATTGTTAAGAACACTGATGATTGAACACTGAACATTGGCAACTTGCCAGACTTATCATATCTGCAATGAATTATCAGACACTTTAGAGAAAAGTCTTTGCTATACTGACTTTGGTGTCTGACACTCATCAGACTTTATTTGTAAATTGAATATTGGCACTTAGCCAACTTACGTGTATGATGAAATTATCAATGATTCAATAGCCATGCTGTGACCTGTAACTTTGTATATCCTCGTGTGAACTTATTAAAAGAACTTGAACTTTACTTCACTACTTCATCTCAACCATGAACGCATAAGACACAATTTATTATCTAATTATAATTATTGAGTTAATGAACTTTAAGTATTAATCAAGAAACAACTTAATTAAATATCCCTAAAGGTACCTCGCTGTCGGTTTGGAAATAAACAGATTCTGGTAGCCTGCCGACACACAGCCTAGAGTTGCCTCTACCTCCCCTCATTAATTACTTAATTATTTGAGATTAATTAATTATGAAATGAATATATAAAGTTATGGTCACGTTTACTATCTATGAGAGAACGGCATAATTCCCGTCTCTCGATGTCTATACGGTCTAAGGTTAATTATGAAATATTAAAACATATGTAAGTTAATTAATAACTGAGTTACGCTCATTAATTAGTCATTCTTTCTCTAACCTATAAGGCGAATCTATGAAGGTTTGTGTCATGATTCCCGCTAGGGGTCGACACCTTAATTAAGGTTTATTAGCGAGAGTGTTAAACTGGGTTTAGTAAGATCTCCCTCACTCTCCAGATGTCCTGACATACCGTAAAGACTTGATGTACACTGTTGGTAACTACTATTATAGCTCCCATAAGTAATCAAGACTAGCTAATTAGTCAACTTAATTAACAATCAAGATCACTACCAAAACAGTTAAGCCTATGGGAAAAAAATACCAGTGTTGAGATAAAGAGATTTACCAACCACATGTCATATGGAAGAACTAGACCATTCCAGAATTTGATAGATAAAAAGAGACTTGGCTAACAAATGAGGAAGACACACATAAAACCTTTTACCTGGTAATTGTGTTGGGCAGTCAAACTCATCACACTGTCTTGACACTGAAACATTAAAATCATAATACAGGATTACCATAAGTCAACATTTTATGTCATATGTCAGATTATGTTATGTGACACCAACAGCCATGAAAATGTGACCAATGTAAATCTAACATGTGACAAGTGCTACAAATGATGATAAAACACTCTGGACACTTCAAGTCCTATCTCCAAGTGACTGTGACTATCAGTGAATATCACTTACTGGACCCAGTTAAAATAGCACAACTTTGTATTATGGTTTGTATTTTTTTCATATTTGTGGGGTGTTTTTGGTGTTTCTTCCTATAGATAAAAATGGACTAAAGCTAACAATGAAATCAGTTCAAAGTTGTAAACCAAAGCCAAACATAAGTAAACTCTCAAAAGGTCTGACTAAAGATAGAGATATAACTATCAAACCAGCAGATGAGGGAGGGGCAAATACAGTATGTAGACTATATAGGAGAAGCACAACTGAATGATCACAAAGTGTAGCAATAGCTAAAATGTGATCCAACTGAAGATCTGAATGAAGGCATAAATCCTAAGATTGAAGATTCAGTGAAGAATAACAGAATCTCACAAGATATGGGAGATGCACTTAAAACAAAGAAACCCAGGGCACCCCAAATGTAATTTCTACCAAGAATACAGAAGGGATTGATTAAACACATTCTTCCGATCTTTATTCTAATGTCTATATTAGTAACATCATATGTATAAAACAAAACATAGTCGGACAATCCCATAGTTGTCAATTTGTCAAGTTGGGAACTAATACCAGGCCTAAATTTCTGCCCAGTACAAGGCAGCATAAATAGAGGTGACCAAAAGTGCAAAAGTAAGTCTACCACACCACACTACACAGACATGGTATGAGAAGGACTGGTCTTTGATATAGCACAAAGTCTACCACTACTAGGGATGAAAGAGAAAGGGGGCTGCATAGACATGGTATAAGAAGGACTGGCCTTTGATATAGCAATAAGTCTACTTCTGCTGGGAATGAAGGAGAAAGTTGGCAGCAGTGTAATCTGGACCAGCAACCTTGCTTCAACCACTCACGTAGGCACTCACGTTTTGGAATCCGGCAAAGCCTTTCTTTGTTGTTAGTACATGGTTTGCTTTTCCAATTTTCATTCTGACTGTCAGGTTTTATGACGACACAGTTTTCCTCTCTGTCTGGATCGCCTGATTTCCAGCCGTTCCAGCGAGGCGCCACACCATCTGACCACAGATACACCGCATTGCCATCCTGAGCCCTCATGCCAATCCACACCTCTCTGCAAACAAGAAATGTTTATTACTATTTATCCTACCCCTAATAAAAAGCCGCCATAGACTTAACATAGGCAAATTTTATGTGGTATGCTGTGACATAAAGTGTTTTTTTATGCCACTAGAGTAATACAAAAAATTGACCAATCACAGACCAGGATGTCAGCTACTACGAAAAAAGTTTTGGTTGGACTCAAAAAGCCCATTCAGATGTTGCTAGCATGATATAGAATAATCGAAAAATAGAACTCACACCTGAAGTGTAGAGACGGGGTAGGATAAATACAGAACTGAACTCGAGTTAGCCTGACTAGTTTTCAAGACACTCCGGTCAGGTCTGCAACTCACTACACTCGGCTATCGCGGCATAAAAACTAGTCAGGCTAACTCTCGTTCAGTTCTATTTAATTATCTCACCCCTGGTATTTTTTCCCCATAGACTTCACATTGGGAACTCGAATTTAAAGCACATGGTGTATTATAAACAATACTGAATGGGGGATCATGTCACAAATATTTGTTAATTAGTCAATATGAGGGGTGAGATAAATTCAGAAATCTTTTTTTCAAATTTATAGGCACTTAGTTTTCAGTGAATCTAAAAAGATCCCATCTAGTTTGAATCGCTACGTAATATGAGCTCTGATTGTAAAATTTCATAAGTTTCTTCTGTTGCTGGGGATGTAATAACTGCAGTTTTCATGCCAAGGCTGACATTTTCATACCAAGGTTGACCGTGTGATGCTGTCTAGACCAATCATATCAAAGCTTAGATGTCTGAAGAAAATATAAATACATCAAAAGTTAAATTTCCTAGACAAGGGTTGTGATGGCTGCCTGACTCATGGGAGGTAAAACATGGCCATTTTTATCCATAAATGAAGGTCTATAGTAACAGGGAAACAAGTCATGGGAGTTTCAATATCAAAATTACTCAGTTAGAATCAAAAACATTACTTAATTTGGTCTTGTTCACTCGTAACATTGATATTCTTTCACTGGGGACCAGATTCCCTACATTACTATATATCTGGCCCTATTTCCTGCATATCCCACCCCTCCTACTCATTATCTCACCCCTGGTATAAGTTTAGTCATAGAAATAACATTAAAAAATTGTATGCAATGATCACCACGGTAAAGTGACAATACTATGCCATGGTCATGGAAGAGTGATGGGAGATGGCAGCCAGGATTTCAGAGAGTAGACAAGACATCAACATGGAGATAAATTTATGCATTACTAACTGGATTTACGAAGTAATCTTAATTATTCTGATATTGTGGTGCCATTAAAAGGCATATCGGAGCATATCGGAGCTTGAGCAACTGCTGGTATGTGACGGCATTCTCTCGGCCAGCGGTCGGTGTGTGAGTTAATTTATTCCAGTCATCTTAAAAGCATGGTATCCACTGGTTGTGTTCAGTCACATGGGGTCATTAGCTGCTTCTAATTGGGGCGGGTAGGGACAAAGGGTGGCGGGAAACTGACTGAACCAATGCTTTTGCTTGGTGCAGAACCGTCTGGCTCCTGTGGTGGGGGACTAGTCGTGTTTGTTTTGGTGGCGCCATCTGTGGTGACTTGAAGGCAATGTTTTGCAGGGGATATCTGGTTGTGCCCCCTGTTGGTGTATTGCACAACAGCAGTGGAGAGTATTACTGTCCAGTTCCCATTCGGTTTCTGGACCATACCAGCAGTTTCAATTGCGTACAATCTCGTCAGGCTATTATTGGCTGATCGTTTGAATATATTACCGCATGTTTTGGGTTAATTCAGGGTGTTGCTTCATCGTGATGGTTTTTTGGAATAGATCAAGGATCCGGGCAGTCACATTTCAGTCGCCAGTCGTGATAAGGTAGGTGTATGATTACTGTGATTAAAAAACATTTTCTGCTAGTCCTGACACGCTCCAATTTCCGGGTGGAGTGTGGGAGTGTCAAGAAGTTTCTGGCCACCACCGGGAAGACCGGTGGTGTCGGCAAATAGCTGCCCCACTGAAAAAATCTTGTCCTTCGTGGACAACTTCCTGAAAGAAGAAGTCCTGAAGATAGGCTCCTAAATCAAGGACACAAACCACTTCTTGGAGAAAATCCAGGGGGTGGGCAAGATAGGAAATTTGGATGTATTGGGCACAATGGATGTAAGTGCATTGTATACCAACATACCAAACGATGAAGGTCTGGCAACAATTCGCCAGAAACTGAATGAAACACGGAAGGAAACTGACCTTCCAACGAACGAAAGTATCATTAGACTACTGGAACTGGTACTCAAGAACAACAACATCCAGTTCAATGGCGACAATTACCTCCAAGTTTGGGGCACGGCGATGGGAACCAAACTGGCCCCATCGTACGCCAATCTTTTCATGGAAAGCCTGGAGAAGAAAATGCTTAACGATTACCCACTGAAACCCAAGGTTTGGTGGAGGTATATCGATGACATCTTCTTCATCTGGGAACATGGTGAGAAGGAGCTAAAAAAATATCACACGACGGTAAAGTTCACATCTGAAACCTCAAGAGACAATGTGGCATTTCTGGATACACGGATCAGCAAAACGAAAGAGGGAGAGCTAAAAAGCGACCTCTACGTGAAACCCACAGACCGGAACACGTACCTCAGATACAACTCAGCTCATCCACCTGCTCAAATAAGAAGCATACCCTATGATATGGAGTTCACAGTTTTGGACTACATACACCGACACCCAGATAGCAGATCCGCCAAGGAACTCCGGCTAAAAATTGAATACAATTGATTACACCGGATGAAAACCCAGGCACCACATGGCCTCAATACAATGGACAGTAGATACGGGTGATAAGGAAACACAAATGCCACGTCAAAAATATTTTTCACGCTAAACTTCTTGACACTCCCACACCCCACCCGGAAAGCGGAGCATGTCAGGACTAGCAGAAAATGTTTTTTAATCACAATTTTATATTTACTCATGTAGAATTAGAATGAATCTCAAGAAACCAGTTTTGACTAATAATCTACATCATTTAAAAAACATCAGGTGGCGCCACTGTGTATTGTAGGATATGCTTTTAATGTCATTTAAAGGGGTGAGATAAATCCAGAACTGCACTTGATTCGTTCTAATACCGGCCTTCTGGCTCGTCCAACATCGCCATTGGGTATGAGTTCTTAAATTCTATGATATATATATATCTAAATACAGATTTTAAAACCATTCTATATACAACGCTTACAATGGGAATGAAGAAGTGAAGAAGCTCTCAGAAGATCAGAGAGAACTAGACAACAGACTGAACACCGAGAAAGATGCAGGAAGAAGAGAGGAGATCAGAAAGGCCAGAAACAAAAAGCTCAACAAGATCCATGACTGTCTAGAAGCAGAAAAACATCAAAAGCTAATGGAGCAGGTAGAGAAGATAGAAAGATCACAAGAAGACTCCTACAGGATGTTCAAAGCAGTAAAAGTGATAACAAACAATGAGAAGATAAAGCCACTGCTGGTACAAAGACAACAGGGACTTACATCAAACCCCACAGAGCAAGCGGAACTGATCACAAAACACTTCGAAAAAACCTTCAGCAAAGAAAATCTTAAAGACATCAGGCACATACCACCAAAAGAAATCTCACCATTGTTCACAACAACAGAAGTTAAAAAAGACATCAAATCACTGAAAAACAACAAAAGCCCAGGCAGACATTAAATAAGAGCAGAACAACTAAGACCAGGAGGAAACACGAAACTGACAGAAATAGCCAAGATCCTGAATGAAATGTCCAAGACCGAACAATGTCCCCACGAGATCAAGGAGGGCATCCTGACACCGCTACAAAACCCCAGGAAACCAAGAGGACCACCTGAAACCTAAGACCCATCATACTCCTATCAATACTAAGGAAAGTCCTAGCAATCTGCCTTATCTGAAGAATTGGGGGAAAAATAGATGAGAACATCCCAGTCGAACAAGCAGCAAATAGAGCAGGAAGAGGCACAACAGAACACACATTTGCCTTCAAACTACTGGCCGAGAAAGCAATAACATCAAAAGACTATGATGTATTCATCACTCTGATGGATATGAGCAAAGCATTCATGACAGTGAGAATACATACACTGTTTCAAGATCTGGCCACAATACTAAACGAAGTAGAACTACACCTCATAAAGCTGCTGATTGAAGACATTGAACTGAAAATCTGGGTAGAAAAGAAATATCAGAACCATTCAAGACCAAGATGGGAGTGCCCCAAGGAAACTGCTTAAGCCCGATACTCTTCAACCTGTATCTGGGCAAGGCACTGCAAGATCATCTGCAGAAAGAAGACTATGCGTATTCCAAACCCCCAACTCACAGACCCTGTTAAGAAGAAACCCTAAAACCTGAACTCAGACCATACATACAGTAAACCAGCGGAACAAGGGACCATCATCAGACCAAAATATGCCGATGACATCAGATGGGCAGCCAGGAAAAACAGGCACATGATCGAACATGAAAAGAAAAGCATTCTACCAAAACTAATAGGAAGGGGCCTAAGGATAAACGAAACGAGGACAGAAGAATATCACATCACCAGAAACGGACCTGAAGAGTGGAAGAATTGTAAGGTCCTAGGAAGCCTGCTAGACACAGAGGAAGACACAAAGCAAAGCAAACAACTAGCAATAAACAGCATGAAAAAAACTTGAACACATATTCACCAACAAAAAACTCCATAACGAGTGTTCAAGGCATGCGTGGAGAGCATCTTCCTTTACAACTCCGAGCTCTGGACCCTGACAAAAACAGTGGGAAACAATATTGATTCATACCACTGAATACTCCCACAAAAGGCACTAAATGTCAAATAGCTGAATAAGATTGTGAGTGACACCCTGTACGAAAAGAGAAAACAAAAACCCTGGAGCATGACCATCAAAACCAATAGACTAAGGTGGTTTGGGCATGCAGTCTGGTTACCAGCAGAAACACCAGTGAAGACAGTCATAGTAGACTTAAAAAGAAAGATCAAGAAACATAAGGGAGGCCATAAAGCAACCTGGTTGGCTGTACTAGAGAAGGACCTAAAATCACAAAACCTGACACAAGAGGGAGCCACAGAATTAGACCAGAGACACCTGGACAACTGCTAGGTGCGCCACGTGCATGCACACTTTGTGCGTAAAAGAAGAAGAAGAAGAGATATACTATGCTATGCCTATATTTGGAGAGTAATAGACTAGTCCCAAATGATATACCCTTTATTATGTCAATTCTAGCGTTTGATATATTCAAGAAGAAGGATAATAAATACATCAAATTTCACGTCAAACTTGAGTGGTTTATGCCAGCCTGTTCCATAAAACCATTGATTATTGTCCATGTATTCATTATCCCCATTGAAAATCAATAGAGTAGATCAATACCCATTGTTGGGATACTATAACCATGGTATACAGATTTAAATCAATTGTAAACAGCCTCAAGGCCATTTTATATGGAAAAATAGTCCCTATGTGCAATAGAGCAAAAAATATTCCCTATTGATATACCCTTTGCTATAGTGATTCCTTCGTTCAATTTACTTGAGAAGATGAATAATGAATATAACAACGATGATTATGTAGACGGGTGGTTCTATAAACTACTCGAGATTGACTACATAGTACACTCACTAATGCTCAATTATCACTATACCTCATGGTTTATGGCCAACTGTCCCCAAAGCCATTGATTATTGTCTATATATGTATACTGGCAAATCAAATCAAATTTAAAAAATAAACTGTTTCAACCAAAGTACCATTAAAAAGAGGAACAACTTTAAAGAAATTTGCTGGTGTTTTATTTTGTGAAATTTTTCCTATAAATTAAAAAAAAGATACTTACTTCTGTTGCATATCAGGAATGGCCTGCATAACGAGTTTGGCCTCAGCCTGACTCTTGAAGTCTGCCAGGTCTCCTCCATGTCCCTCACACTCTTCGCTGCTTTCCTCCTGATCTTTATGGCCTGTCTTGTAATACCAGCATGCACCATTTACACTCACCCCTTCAGTACAGCTCACAGGAACTAAGGAACAAATCAGCTTCATCAGTTCACAAACACATGTTAAGACCATTTATAAATCCCAATCACATCAATGAGATATGGTTGAGTTGCGAAAAGAAAACTTCAGAGTTTGAGAGATTTCCTAAAAGCATTTGCAGCAAGCTAGTATTCACTTTTGACTTTTATTAGAATATATAACAACAATATTAACATTGTGGCATCATTTTATTTCTTTGATGGGGTAATGTACATTTAGTGGTGATACATGGAGATTGTTTATTGAAATTCACATCTCCGCAGTTTGGATTTGAATGTTTTTCTTCATTTATAGGTAATTGAGGGAAAGCTTCATCAACGTTTCAGGTATTTTAGAGAAATACAGTCATAACAAGAATACCATTCATTCACTCTTCAATATGGCTGTTTGACATCGTTTATTGGAGGATTTCACTTTCATACACCGTTTTTTCATTTCTTTAAAAAAAACTATCCTTTACATACATATCGTTTGTATCAAAAGATACTGCAACAATCTGAAAGAAGCAGTCAAAGGCCACATCCTGTTACAAGCTTTACTGCAATGACGGCTAGCTGCAGAACTTTCTGACGTAAAACATCATGAAACAGATTTCATTCAGCCACACTAACCATGTCTCCCTATAGGGAGCCAAAGTTAACCCACTGCAACCACAGATAGCCGGTGACAAAATACCATTTCCGGGTATAGGCGCTCAGTACTTAGACTATGTAGGTTTGAGATTATATGTGTCATTCTCAAATCTTTTAAATCCAAATTCTTAATAAACTTAACAACTGTCATCATAGTTTTGAAACAGAGTTATTGAGAGACGATAGTAGTAAACTACACTTCAAAAGTAACAAAAGAGACCAAAAACGAAAGTCTAGCCTCAAACCCCCATAAGTTTAGCACTAAGCCTCGTTCTTGCGGGCCACCAGAAATGGTGTTTCGTAAACGGGTATCTGTGGTTTCAGTGGGTTCACTTTGGCTCCCAATAGGGCACAGAGTGATTGCTAGTTTCTCCATCACCCATCAGCATGACAGTGGCACAGTAGTCGGGGGACAACTACTATTTTATGCTGTCATAATCTTTAAATAAATATGTGACAAGGCTAGAATACTTTTATCGTAAGCCAAAAGAAACCCTTTTGATAAAGTCCTTTGATAACTGGACCCGTCACCTGATGTTTTGTTTAGTGTCGGGGTAGGGGAGGACAGGATGGCCACCTCCATTACACAGTAGCTATGTGCCCTATCAAATAACTTGATTTAGTGGAGTTGAAACTGCGCCATTCAGCTTAATTCCATCACCTCACAGTCTGAAGTCCACATATTTCTGGTCCATTTAGCATCAGGCCTTCCTGTCTCTCAGTTCTGAAAAGAGACTTATAGAAAACAGCCTTCAGTATTTTCACAAGCAGAATTCTGAGATAGGTTCCTTTCCCTTGTAAAATGTTAGCCAATCAGTGGAGAGCTACATCTTTCTGGCTGAAACTTTTTCTTTGCTCTGTATGTCTTGTCCATCACAACAGTGTGGAAATATCCTGGACCACCATAGATAGATGCAATGACAAGATGGCAGATTTCAATTGGATTGGTGCCATGCTATGTATTACTTAACTTATGGATGTGATTACACCAAAGTTCTCACATTCATAAGGAACAAAGAGTGACAAAAAAAAAAAAAACCAGGACTAGAGCAAATCACCTCAAGTTCAAATCAGAAGTATCTGGGAAAGCCAACAAGTTTCAACAGCACACACAGACCCCAAAGGTAACTAGCAAATGCCTGATGAGACATATTTTGTTGAAACTAACAAGTAGGTGGGAGAATTCTACAGTCAGAACCTTAGTTTGGCAACCAACCCCTTCTATGATATAGGGGTTGGTTGGGTTAAATCACAGACAGGATCAGTTGGGGTGCACCTCAAACCAAATAAGTTTGTTTTATGTAGGCAGAAATACCTAATAGATAAAATTCATAGCTTATCAAAATGATAATGGGATCTAGCTTCATGGTGGTTCTATTCTAAAAATACACATAAAAGGTCTTAACACACTCTCCAAGCAGTACGAAAAGTCTGGTAGGAGAGTATCTAACAGGTCCCGCTACTGGCGGCCGCTTATTTAACCCAACCAGAGCAAACTTTTGGTAGCTCTGGATGCCAGTGTATCAAAACCTCCCCTCGCTGATAAACTACATACCTGTTCCACCAGTTCCACCAGATGGCAGGTAGAACACAGTAAGAGTTAGTTCCAACAAGTCACACCAGCTGGCAGCACTGTCAACATCAACATCAACACAATGCCCACCGGGCCATAGAGGTGCACCACACAGCTGACCAAGCATGGAAACAACATTTGGCACAACACACGGTATACACACAGTGTCCATGGCAAAGAGGGTGCTGGTCATGTGACCATAACAACCAATCATGGTGGAGATAGGTAGGGCATTGGTGAATGCAGAATCGAGGGAGGCTGGCCCTTGAATTCTGTTTTGTCACTTACTCATTAGTCACGTAGTAGCCTTGTCAAATGTACACTTAGTTAGATAACCAGGAAAAACCAATTCATCATTGATGAATGAGCATGGAATTAACAATCAAATTGATTGGTCATTTGCTGTGACCCAATTGGCAACCAGCCAATCAGACACTTCTACACCTGCTTTTGTAGGGCCCAAATATGTCAAGCACCAGGGTGCCAATGAGGTTATAAGGTCTGTAGTGATTGGTCATTTTCAGCTGGGCATCTAAGACACTGGCCTTCTGCACCTTTACCAATGTCACAGAGTTGGTATGCAGATAGAAAGGGGGCAGGTTTTGTAGCATGCTGAAAGTCTATATAACCTCTCATAACCTAGTCAGCATATCTTATCATGTAAACCAAGCAGGGTATGCTCCTCCGAGTATTGCAGTTTTGCAGTCCAATCTCCATGGTCTATATAATGTCTATAGTCCATTCTTTTGGAGGTAAGGCTACACGATATTCACTCGGCTGTCGCCTCATTCATATCATTCCACATTAAACTCAAGAACCACAATATTGACAAAAACTTATTGGTTTCTTATTTAGTATTCATATCCCCCTCAATCTGACAAATATTGTTACAGATTGGACAGGTGGGTGTGCACAGCACTGATTCACTTAGCCAATGTATTACATCCAGTAAGTGACATCATCGATGGCCATGAAATGTCATGCACAGTTGATTTTGCACTGGAAATGTGACTAGTGGTACAATTGATGCTAACCACTGTAGATGTCGCACGATCTCTAAGCGATGTGGTACCAAATGGATATCAGTGACCAGATACAGTTAAAATTGATTTTTTAAAGTGGAAACTTCGCCATTACTATCAATCAGTGTTTATGTGTTGGCTTGATGCTGATAAAAATTCCTAGAAGCTTATCGGCTAAACTGAGCAGAGACAATCTCATGAGAAAGATGTTGGCAGACATTTCATATCATAACTCCCAAACCTTTTTTTTTTCAAATTGTAGGTGTCCCATTTCGGTGGGTGTCCCTTATGTGGGGTGTCTGTTTCAGGGCAGAGTGTCCCATTCAGGAAAAATTGTTATATTACCTGGTAGGTAGGTACAGCTTCTGTCACATGGTACCAACAGCCTGAGGTTCTATCTCTCTGTAAAACAGTCTAAAACAGTTAATATATATCTGTGCCAAATGCAAGTAGTTAATCTACAGGGAAAAATAGACATGGTTAAAAATTGGCAATAAAATCTACAGGGAAAAATTTCTGCATCGTGTCTTGACCAGAGCTATGGGATGTGTGTCTATAAACCAGTTAAGGAGACTGGACAGGGTGGGCGATGGAAGTAAAACATATTTAGAGCTGTGGGATGTGTGTCTACAAATAAATGACTCTTTTTGGGAAACTCTCTTACCAAAAATCAAACAGGCGGGCCATTTCAGCTTAGTTCCATGGCCAAGTGTGGCCAATATTATGGAATTCTGATCATTTTCAATGCAAATTCTCGATTTCCTGCATCTCAAAAGGTATATAAAATTAGGAAAAATTCTGAATGTTAACTTACTTGTTTGTCTGCGGAGATGACTCTGACCAATATGTGACTTACAGGAGGGGATCCTGGGAGAAACTAATTGTTTGTCGTTTATTGTGTATTGTGGTGTATTGTTGTGATAGTCATAACAACCAGTGAATACATTTTTTACACTGTTTCAACAAAGCAGCGATGACAGACACATTATGGTTGACATTTTGTTTACAGTTAATAACCAATCAATTTCTTCTGAATAATCAATGAGGCTCCTTATGAGGACAATAACGGTCCATAATGAATACATCAGGATGACCCTCCGGTAGAGGTCAGAGAAAGTGAGGAGAATGCAGGGAAAGGTCAACCACGATATGACTTATAGATTCATGAGAGAGGCTTCTTCTCTGACATTTAAGTGGCTGTAAAACAGAACACAGGGTGAAACTTTGTGTTTATTCATTTATCTCACCCCTGGTAATCCACCCCCCCCCATTGACTTAACTTTGTGTTCATTCTCACTCAACGCCCATGGAGTATTGGAAAAAAATACCCAATAAGGGATGCTGTCACAAATATTTGCTAATTAGTAAGTGATAGGGGTGAAATAAAATCCGAAACGCACTTGATTCATAGCTACTGAAAACATGCAATTTGTTTCTGTTTGATATTTTATCTCACTTGGCTTTGCAACTATAACTCATGACATATGGATAATTAGTAGAAACCAAACGAGAGTTAGCCTTGTCAATGTTTATGCCACGATGGGCAGGTTGTGTATTACTACACGAGGCTATAGCCGAGTTTAGTGAGTAGCAGACCTGACCAGAGTGGTATGAACATTGACAAGGCTAACTTGAGTTCAGTTTCATATTTATCCTACCCAATCTCACCGATATACAGAGAATATTTTTAATTATCCGTGTTAGTAGTTATCAATGCTGCCTGATCTACTTTCGTTATCTCGTCTCTGATTGGTCCGTTTTTTTATTCACCTCGGTGCATAAATAACACTTTATCTAACGCTATGTCAAATACATTGAGTCAATGTTAAACCTATGGCGTTTTTTATTAGGGGTAGGATAAAAATGATGATTCGTTTACCTCCGCTCTGAAAAACCCTAATCAGTATGTCTTCTCCTCACTTGTCACAATATAAGCTATAACCTGATTGGTCTAGATTTCTTCATGTGATACACTTGATAATGAAACAACCACCCTTGAAAACGAAACATCCATCGTTTGTATGAAACATTAAGTTATTTTACCCTTAGAAGTGGTATGTAATTAAGAGGTGTTTGAATATGGATAATAAGAGAAAATGCGGTTACTGAGGCTGAAAAGATAGTCTTTCAAGGTCTTTTGTATTGCATAAAATGCATCCTGATGCCAAGGCAAAAGGATGTATTTGTGTTACAAAAGACCTAGAACAACATCACTATGGCTTAGTCACGTTTTCTTATCATTATAGACTTAAAAACACAAAACAACTCCATTTTATTTACTTATCAATTCATAGTGCATTCACTCTATCTCAGTGAGCTTGAACACTATTTATACTACACCCCCAGCAGCGGGTAGTATTTCAGAAGTGTTCAGCCATAGGTAATGATAATCACAATAATAATAATAATAATTGAGTAAGCTTCCCTCAAAGGACAAAAGCCATTTGCATGTATGTTCCCTATCACCAGTAGCATAATATGATATAATTTGTACATTAGAATGTATATTTCAATGTTGGTTTCTTAGAGACTTACAATATTATTTACTAGTTCACACAAATGCAGTAACATCTTTGTACCATATATGTAGTTTATATTCATTAGGAACCATGCCATGCAAAGCTTTAAATGGATTAATCAAACCATACATCCTCATTTTAATTAGCAAATATGAAGTCCACAAATAAAAAACCATCAGATTCCATCATTTCAAGACTATGAATTGTAAATGTCAAGTACATGTTCAAGTTGGCGAAAAACGCCAAGGGAAAAATAGTTATCATGTTTTCAAAGAAGTCTTAGAGGCCGACCAAATGTTGTATAGACATAATTATGTCATAGTTCTGAAGGTCAAAAGGTCTTCCAAACTGTCACTATTTATGACAGGTCCTACCGGTCAAAACTTTGGTCTAAATATTGCTTAAACCTTATTCAAATAAGGAATAAGTAGCAGTAAGTTACCACACAAAACCAGACTCATTAAATCAATATCAAAGATGTTTTATTATGATAAACTGATGAGATACAGTAGGATCAATGATATGAGTGATTCATAAAAGACTCAACGTTTTGATTAATTCATTAATCTTTGTCAGGAGTAGTAGTCGAATAAAAAATATTTGCCGTGGAGGATACTAATACCTATATTCAGAATTTCCTAATGTTCTGATTGACAACTTGTTTGTGAGGAACACTAGTGTTTAAACATTTTCCCCATTGAAGAACTATTGTATCCCTGACAGAAAAAGGAATAAGTATTATTTAAAAAAAACCTAAAAACCAGCAACTGTTGCCGCTGCACAAGTCATCTGGAAGAAATGCAACCTACTGGATCACTGGAGAACATTTTACCATATATGCTGGTTCCCATGTCTTCCACTAGGAAGAATTTGCAATATTAGACTGATCTCAATATTTGTCTTGGATCTTGGCTATGTCACAGAATTATCTCAGCCTAAGATAGCTCAGACTATACAACACCTTCCTGGACTTTGAAGCACATGAGTGAATGGTGTACCACCTAGTGGGAGGTAGAAGAACATTAAGAATAATCAACTAGAATACTTGAAGTAGAGTTACAAGGTCTAGATCAGATTATTTATTCACATGTAAATCATCCACTTATATACAGATAGGAGCTAGCAGTACAACAGTAAACATTTGCCTATGGCACAGTCATTAGCTCACTAACTCACCAATCAGATTCTAGTATAAACTGACCAATGACTGTTGTGGCCCAGGTTCCAGTCCGACCACCATGTGGGTGCATTTGGAACTAATGAGAAGTCATTAAACATTACATATATCATCTATACTATAGACCATATACATAAATGAATACTACAAAAAATAAACACTTGATAGTTAAGACAAGGTCGCTACTTTACAATTTTACTTTACAAAGAACTTGTTTGAAATTTGCTCTTCCCAGCATGTACTTTACTTCTACGGTCAAATATTTTCCTTTTATTACGAGTGATTCTCTTGTTGATGTTTGGTATTTCTGATGAGATGTTGAGGTTTCGTTTACAGACAGCAATGTGTCGGTCACATGTCAGGAGATCCAATAAAACCAGGAGGCAGAAGACAATTATCACGAGTAACGTAGATAGGAGACCGATCTCCTCTGACCCAGTCGCCTCAGCTGGGGGGGCAGGTGGAGCTATATCTGTAAAACCAAACAGTTTTTGTATTAATCATTATAAACCTATGACAGAAGTTATAAAAACAGTTGGGCTCACTGAGCCTGACAAATGAGCCATGAGTCGATGACTTAGTAAGTAAATAAAATGGTATTTTCTCATCAGTTATAGGTGTATCACAATGATAAAACCTATGAGTGAGCCAAAGTGAGAGCATTCTCAGCCGTTTGTAACAGAAATATGTCCCTCTGCCTTCAATAATTTCTCCGCTCCATAATTTCAATTGGCTTCACCCTGTGAATTTGGCAGTATGACACTAGTAAATCTACCTCTTACGCAGATTAGAGAAGTAATCAATAAGATATAAACTCACCGATACATTCCTCTATAGGCGGTTGCCACATTCCCTTCCGATCACACCTGCTCACGATATAGGGGTCTCCGGAGCTGAGCTGAAACTCAGACTCACATGTGATGTTGATAGTGACCCCCACCTCTGTGGTCATGTTGGAGACGACCATACCATGCGACCATGACCACACAGGCTGGCATGCTATAACTGTGAAGAGAACATGGAGAATCTTTTAAACAAAGAGCAATACAAAATAAAGGACTATGATTAAGGGCCTCTTCCACCAGGCTGACTGCATGGCCACAAAAAGTTGCTGCATGGCGGTAATGAGATTGGTGGAGCAGGCTATATTCTCGATGGTGGTAGTGGAACAGCAACGGAACAGTAAAACCTATGAAATAGCATTTGCCAGATACCTGCCAGCAGTGCCTGAACAGCTGCTATGCAATGTGGGTCATGCAATGGGCCTGTGATTTTTTTATTTTTTTTATTAGCACGTAATTCACCAGGAATCGGTGGTCTTCCATTACAGCGTAATGCGGTCCGGGTAGTACAGTGGAGTAGTAATCCTTAGTCACTCAGGTATATTACATACAAGCAAATTATCGCTGACATTCATAGTTAGTTACGACTATACTACTATAGGAGGTCTCTATAATATGTTACATGATTAACTATCTATACATTTGGAGGCCTCCTAGGTATTATCTATAAAGTAGGTGTACAGATGAGATGAGATGTGATGGGAGGGATATAGTATGATATGCAGTAATGTAAATAATTCATAATAACTCAAGATTGGCTATTGCATGCTTGAACGAGGCTTTACTAGGTTTTTTCTGGACTTCAACAGGTAGTGAGTTCCAGGCTTTTTCTCCACGATATTTTGGTGATTTTTTGTAGAATTCACATTTTGGACGTGGTAGCTTAAACATGAGCTTAGAGTGTGATCTTAGGACAACATGGTCTCTGCTGGCGTTTAGATCATCAGTAGTGCTTTGGTTTTGAGTTTGACTCATAGGTTGTGTCAGGAAATCTCTGGCCATACTATTGTTGGCTGTAGTGATGGCTTCATTTGTCTCATCTCCCTCAGTTGGGATCTTGTTTACATTCCTGATATATTCTTTCCTAATAAAGGATAAAGTACACTAAGCATACTTGACAGCTGCCCGTCAGAGTTCCATTCACAGGCAGCCCAGTGAAAGGCTGGCCATTTACAGCTGACATGGGACATTGTGGATATATTATGTTTATTATGTGGTTATATGGAAATAATGAACTATAATTGTTGAAGCATGTCTGATCATGATAAAGGAAGGGTGACCATGGCCATGCAATGTCCCCTCCTCGCCCCGCAATACATACATATATATATACACCCTGGATATAAATGCTGTGATTCTAGTATAACTAGTCAGCTCCAGTTAGTAACCAAATGAATGTTTGGAATGAACCTCCAGTGTTTTCACAGATATATCAGTATAACAGTAACTTACACTCGTGCAGAACCTCACAAGACCTGTGGTACCTCTAAACACACCAACAAAACCAACTCGACTTCAGCTCCAAAATGCATACCTCGACAGTCTGTCAGCAAAGGCTGCCATTTGCCTTCTGGGGTGCACCTAACCTTGATGCTATTATTGTCCGGGACGAAGTGGAAGCCATCTTGACATGTGTACCTGATGACATCATTAAGGATGCCCGTTCCCTTAATGGTGGCTTTGGACATGAGAACCTCTGGGATCGGTAGACATGAGATGGCTGCAGTGAGAGTAAATTAAATCTCATCATCCGAAGTCAGTCCCATGTCTTGACAACGAATTGTTAAAATAGTTTTACATTCATGTTTTTAAAAACTCATGAATTTGCAACATTTTATAGTATATTAGTTCCTCTGGTTAACAACAAAGTAAAATTGAAAAACATGAATTTCTGATAGAATCGCAATAAAAAACATCAGAAAAATAATGAAACAAAGACAAAAATCCTAAAATAACAACAATAAAGGAAATAAGAGAAAAACTAAAATATTAAGATGGAAAGTAATTTAGCACCTAGGTGGACAATACATTAGCATTACCTGTACATCTGTTACTTGGAGCTGTCCACGTTCCATATTTAGTGCAGTTCACAAAGAATTGTTGATATTTCTTTATAGGAACATATCCCTCCTCACATCTGTAGTGTACGACAGTTCCTAACCGAAAACTGGAGACGTTAGTGAACCCTTCAGCATGAGGCAGGTCAGGGTAGGCCAGGCACGATGTCTCTGTAAGTTTTATACGGAAACAGGGTTATAAACAGAGGGTAGGCCAGGCACAATGTCTCTGTAAGTTTTATACAGAAACAGGGTTACAACTAGATGGTAGGCCAGGCATGCTGTCTCTGTGAATATTATATGGAAACAGGGGGAGTCCATCTATTGGGATAAAATAAATATGACATGGTGGGTTCTGTTTAGGTCAAAACTGCCCAGGAACTTGTTTTTTTCATTAAACAAATCTTAAAGGCTTAAATTACCTAGATTATTAGAACTTCTATTGTTAAATCCACTGTGGATTTTGTCATTCATGTCTTCAGTAAATGCCTCCCAGGAAATATGACTGACCTTGACATGTGACCTTGTCAGTCTCGTTCCACACTCCATCTTGGCAGGCAAGCCGCAGCACCCTCTGTCGTGTAGACACCATGTAGCCGAACATGCAACTATAGTCCACAATGCTGCCGGGTTCCGCAGATAGGCTGTCAGGTGTCGCCATGTACAGTGTGGGCACTGAGGGGCAACGTCCAGCTGGAAAAGACAGGTGATAAGATTATTTTTAACGATTTATATGATGACAGCATCCATATTGGTTAGGCTATGTGCCGTGTATATGTCAGGGGAAAATGGCAGCATCTATACAGGGTAGGCTATATGCCATGTATATATCGGGGGATGATGGCCGCTCTCATACAGGGTAGGCTATGTGCAGTGTATATGTTGGGGGATGATGGCATCTCTCATACAGGGTAGGCTATGTGCAGTGTATATATCGGGGGATGATGGCCGCTCTCATACAGGGTAGGCTATGTGCTGTGTATATGTTGGGGGATGATGGCCGCTCTCATACAGGGTAGGCTATGTGCTCTGTATATGTTGGGGGATGATGGCATCTCTCATACAGGGTAGGCTATGTGCAGTGTATATGTTGGGGGATGATGGCATCTCTCATACAGGGTAGGCTATGTGCAGTGTATATATCGGGGGATGATGGCCGCTCTCATACAGGGTAGGCTATGTGCTGTGTATATGTTGGGGGATGATGGCCGCTCTCATACAGGGTAGGCTATGTGCTGTGTATATATCGGGGGATGATGGCCGCTTTCATACAGGGTAGGCTATGTGCAGTGTATATGTTGGGGGATGATGGCATCTCTCATACAGGGTAGGCTATGTGCCATGTATATATCGGGGGATGATGGCATCTCTCATACAGGGTAGGCTATGTGCAGTGTATATGTTGGGGGATGATGGCATCTCTCATACAGGGTAGGCTATGTGCTGTGTATATGTTGGGGGATGATGGCATCTCTCATACAGGGTAGGCTATGTGCTCTGTATATGTTGGGGGATGATGGCATCTCTCATACAGGGTAGGCTATGTGCAGTGTATATGTTGGGGGATGATGGCATCTCTCATACAGGGTAGGCTATGTGCCATGTATATATCGGGGGATGATGGCATCTCTCATACAGGGTAGGCTATGTGCAGTGTATATATCGGGGGATGATGGTTTCTCTCATACAGGGTAGGCTATGTGCCATGTATATATCGGGGGATGATGGCATCTCTCATACAGGGTAGGCTATGTGCAGTGTATATATCGGGGGATGATGGCATCTCTCATACAGGGTAGGCTATGTGCCATGTATATATCGGGGGATGATGGCATCTCTCATACAGGGTAGGCTATGTGCAGTGTATATGTTGGGGGATGATGGCATCTCTCATACAGGGTAGGCTATGTGCTATATAAAGCTGACTCTACCTTCACAGTCTGTGATGTTTTCACTCCACTCTCCATTCTGTTCACAGCTCACAGTCTTCACCTCATAACCATCCCAAGTGCGCATGTCTGGTGCACAAGTGTAGGTCACTTCCGTTTTCCAACTATAAGGTGCATCCCCTTATGTGCAGTGTATATATCGGGGGATGATGGTTTCTCTCATACAGGGTAGGCTATGTGCCATGTATATATCGGGGGATGATGGCATCTCTCATACAGGGTAGGCTATGTGCAGTGTATATATCGGGGGATGATGGCATCTCTCATACAGGGTAGGCTATGTGCCATGTATATATCGGGGGATGATGGCATCTCTCATACAGGGTAGGCTATGTGCAGTGTATATGTTGGGGGATGATGGCATCTCTCATACAGGGTAGGCTATGTGCTATATAAAGCTGACTCTACCTTCACAGTCTGTGATGTTTTCACTCCACTCTCCATTCTGTTCACAGCTCACAGTCTTCACCTCATAACCATCCCAAGTGCGCATGTCTGGTGCACAAGTGTAGGTCACTTCCGTTTTCCAACTATAAGGTGCATCCCCTGTGAGTATTGCATTAGTGGCGATAGGTGGCGCCTTGCATGTGACCTCTGGGAAAGTTTAGAGACAGGGCACTTTTATATTCAAACTTGTACAAAATGACTTTGTGATAAAGTATCTAGGGTGAAGTATAGAGATACTAATGGGTATAGTGTTATTTATGGGTATGTAGGCTTTATGCACATGAATGCTTAGAAATCTATTTAAGGCCACATGTGTTTCGTAGAGAGATAGGCTTTTACATTTATCTAGGGATATTCATAAATAAGCTTTATGTACCAATAGGCCTTATCACATATTCAAGTGTACATATTTTTTTATAAAATGTTAGGATTATAAAATTGTCTAAAGATATTAATATAAGGCTTTCTGAACCATAAGCCTAGGCACTTAAATAAGGGTATCCATACATAAACGTTATATACCATTAGGCCTAGACACTTATCTAAGGGTACATAATCTCTTTGAAAAGGAGATAATGCTCTCAACAACCACAAATCAAATTGGGCCACATGTATACCTTGGCAGTCTGAGTAGTCCTGAGGCTTGTCCCACACTCCACCATCCATGCACTCCATGAGAACATAGAGCGCATGGTCAGAGAACCATGAGCCATGTTGACAGCTCACCCTCACCACGGTCCCGTACTCTGTGATCTCAGTGTCCACGCTACCGTCAATAGGCACTGTCAGCGGTGGGCACACATCGACTGAAACATCAACAATGAGTGGTCATTTCAACTGCCTTCCTTTTCTTGAAAAATGAATAAGCAAATCCAATACAATCTCAGCAATCTTTGTTCTTTTGGGACATTTTCTGCTACTCTGCACAGCAGGAGAGGGGAAAAAATCTGTGATTTTTAGCCCTTCATAAGTCTTGTCAACAGCATAGATAGCATTCCAGAGTGGCACACATGAGGGTACTCCTAACAGCTCAATAATTGTCAGAGTACCATGCCAGCATTTGGGCAGGTTAAGAACTAGAGTGAGTGATAATGAGGGTAAACATACCATTCACAACATTGCAACTGAACTGTTAGTATCTGGGTAAGAGAGAGGCACTACAAAATGGCAACTTTCCCAAGTTAGTTATTTTGTTACTAAAATATACAGACAAATTTAATGATTAATCTCTTCACATAGAAACTAATATCTTTGGCCATGATGAATTCATAGAGACCAAAACTTGACACATGGTTAACGACTCACTTAGACACTTCCCATAGTCGTGCAGCAGCCACTGGTTGTCCTGGCAGTAGAACTCCTTCTTCTTGGTGCCGTCTCTAAAGCTGTATCCAAGAAGACAGCCACCAAGCACAGCACCATAACGGTCAGTCGTGTAGTCCCACAGTTGGCCGTTCTTAATCACCGGAAATGGCCCGCAGTTAGCGCCTGTGCAACAGTTATACAACAGTCAGCCACATACGGGAACCAGTGAAAAGTCAAGAGTACTACAGTCAGACACAAAGGAGAACCAGTAAAAACCTAACAATACTACAGTCATGTTGTCCCACAGCTGGCCCTTCTCAATCACTGGAAGCACCCTGCAGTTAGTGCCTGCGCAATAATGATATCACAGACAGCTACATATGGGAACCAGTGAAAAGTCAACAGTACTACAGGCAGATTCACAGGGAAACTAGTGAAAACCTAGCAGTTCCATATGTATAGTGTCTTATGATTTATTTCTAGCCATGTTGGAAAATTTAGTCCTGTATTTGAAAAATTTAGTTCTGTAGTCTTCCTCAATCTGAGATGCCTCTTACAGCCTCTGCCATTTTGAAATAGTGCAACATTCACTTATTGCATGATTGTGATTAGATAACGATCTATGGATGTCAAAAAGCTCAGCTAGATACTCAGTATAAATATGAATTAATGTTATGATACCTGAACAGCCATTGCTGGTGATGTTCCAGTTCAGCTCCTTATTGCACAGGATGTAGAAAAATGGAAGTCCGATGGAGGATCTGGTCCCTGGCAGGCAGTCATACCGAACCTCACTTCCCTCTCTCCGTGAGGCCACTGGTTCCACTTCCACTAACGTAGCATTGGGCAACACAGGAAACTGCGGGCACCAGCTTGGCACACATGCCATGTTGGTCCAGAGCCAGAGGAAGTGGTCAACACAGACGATGGAACGTGTGTGGGTGTCGTCTGCTTGGTGGTAACCATAGTTACAGGTGTAAATAGCCATGCCACCGAGGTCAGGGCTCAGAACATGGAGGTGAGAGTGAGGGATGAGCTGGGGCCTGTCGCACAGGAACCGCACGGGTTCTGGTCAAAGAAAGTATGCTCATGAATAAATAGTGAAAAATGCAGGGCACACAGTTATTGTGTTATGGAGGCAACCATCTTACCCCAGATTGGGTCAAGTTATCAATAGATATTATTTGTTTATTTTCTAGTTGCAATAGAAGGATTTAGCTGCATCTCTCAATCATCGATTGGCGACCAAACGGTGACAGTTAAAGGCAAATACTACAATTCACAGTGGCGTCAGCTGGTCATATCTAATTATTTTCAATTACCAGTAAAAACTGGTACTTGTAATTTATTCTTAATCTAAATGAGTAAATTTAATGTTTCTATTATCATCTATATGTTCTTTTATCAATTATATCTATTCTAGCATGGTGACCCCCTGATTTTTAAGTAAGATGCACTTGAAGATCATGATATCAATCTTGCCAGAAAATTCACATGGCTTTTAATTTTCAAGATGAATTGTCTGATATGCCTTCAGTGTAGTGGAGCAGTATAAAAATTCACATTGTCACAGGAATGAGTTATCACACAAAGTAATTCCATATTTACCTATAAACTCGCTGATGTTGGATGGAGATCTCTCTGTATAAATACAAGACATACAGTGAGTAGATTATAATACATCCATATTATTCAAAACCTGAACCTGGGGATAGTTTAAAGCACATGTACAACTATTTAAAACCTGAAACTGGGGATGGTTGCTGATCATAACCAGAAGGGATGAAAATAAATGTGACTGCACTTCTTTCTGATGAGGAACATTTGTATGAGTACATTAGACATGCATCATACTCGTTATGATAGGATAAGGCCTAATACAGATGTAAATATAATACAGGAGTATATGGACTTATTGTAGGACATGTACCAATACAGGAGTATGTGTACTTATCATAAGACATGTAGGGAAGTAGACAAGTGCTCATTCACAGAATACATACGGATACAGGAATAAGCCGGCTTGGTCCAGTTTGCCTCAGTCGGGGAAGTTTCGTTTACGAGACACGTGACTGTAAACTCCCTCTGGTGGTGTTCAGTGGAGAATCCCTCCTGACATGTGTAGATGGCAACATCTAGGTATGAAGACGTCAGTACCTGTATGTCGGCATTCACTACCTCTAGTGGCAACTGGGTGCAGTTCAGGACTGTGGCACCAGAAGTGAGGGTAAAACAGTCAACTGTAGATCTCTTAGATTTAATGTGAATTTGTACTTTATATTTTGACAAAATGAAAAAGAAAAATTGTAGTATATATTGAGTAATCTCTATAGTCATATTCAGAGTGAGACATAAAAAAGAGAGGAATTTAATTTATTTACATAAATAGAGCAACAGTTCACAATTGAGTGGATGTGGTGGCCTTGCAACTATCTAGCAAGTGACTGTCCTTGATATTTGACCTTGAAAATAGAACTCATGACCTTGAGCAAATCATTGAATCTATAACATTCAAAGAACATGTATATAGTACTACATTTTAGTTTTTGAATTTTGACAAAAGGTCAATTTTAAGAAAACAAAATATGCATATTTTAAAACTGTATTTTTAGGGCATGTTGTCATGGTCTGTGACGGCAAGCTGGACATCAGAAATGCCTGCTCGCCTTTTCAAGACATGTAGCTAACTGTAGATTAGTATCATAATGTGTCCCTCCATTTGAAAATCAAGCGTATGTCTGAAGTCTTTGGTTGATAGGTTAACAGGGTTTCATACAGCAAAATACAGAACCCTGTTTCAAATACATTGATAAATCATTAGTTGTTAAGCCAAATTAAGACTTAATCAATTTTGGATATATGATGAAATAGAACAATCTGACCATGTTGTACAAACTATAAAACTCAATGGGAGTTAACAGTTTGCATGGAACTCAGCTACAAGCCTTGTTCCGAATGGACCTTGATTCCTATCTTATTTTGGAGCCTGTTCTGCATGGTTAGGTCATTCCATTTAGGTACAGATTCTAACTGAGAGTCTCGGCTGAAACGTACCTTCACAGTACAGGTGGTTGGTGTCCCAGTGTGCTGTCCCCAGGCTTCCTGGCAGCACACTGCACTCTGCAGCCAGCACGGTGCTGTCGGTGGCTCTGACGATGAAACCTGTGTCACACGTGTAGTTAGCCACACCACCGTACATGGTGGTGCCGTAATCCAGTGTAGCATTATCCATCTGCTCAGGAAGTCCGCAGTCTAGCTCTATAGGTGTAAGAAAAAAGAAGGAATCCCTTTAAAATACTGTTTATAATGTGTGGAGCAGAGAATATGGAATTTTACCACATTTTGGATTCTATACCGTAAAGGAGAACATTTTTTGAAGAAATCGGGGCCCGATTTACGAAAATCTGCGCCCCGATTCTCTCGAAGGAGTTCCCAACATAAAGGAGAAATACTCTTAATATCATCTGCATATTAGAGAATCTGGTACACAAAGAAGTACCAAGAATGGAAGTAGCTCATATTGTATTATTGACCAAAGGAAGGTGACTAGAAAATATCACCTTTGTTCAATGATAAGTACAAAGATAAGTGACAGTGGAATTGCATAGTCAGAGAGGATGACAGGAATTTGATTTACCAAAGCTTGATGGTTTTGATCATGTTCATATTCTTTCGAGACAAAAAAACACACATTAATTTGGATGTGAATAAATATATGATAATGTAACAGAACCCACTACATGATATAGTCTGAGAATAAAAACGCTAGCCTATTCAAAACTAGGAACAAATGGAATGTTCATTTTTGATGAATTAGCATAGAATCTCACAAAAGAATAACTATTAAAAGGTTTGGGTTATATATTCAGTTAATGGGTCATTTTCTGTAACCCAGTCGCACCCAGTGAACTTGCCATTTCTAGGATCCAAGCATAGCAAGCTCCAGTGGTCATGGTCAGCTGGGCATGCCACTAAAGACTAAGACACTGCAACCTCTGTCACTGAGCTGCCATACAAATAATGCAGGAATAGTGTTCGCAGCATGCTGAAAGTGTCTATAAGCTCTCCCTAACCTAGGGAGCATATCTGAGTGTGTGCCTCACAATAAAAAAATAGAAGAAAAGAAATGCTGAAATAAGACGTACTGTGACAGACAGCGGTGCTGTTCCAGGTGGCATTTTCCATACAAGTGAGGATGACTGTGACTGTGTTGTTAATGGCGTATCCCTCATGACAGGTGACTTCTACTGACATGTTATATGTATAGTTAGAGCCTGTAGCATCGCCCAGTATCGTCATGTTTCCCTTGTCATACACCGGGGCATCGCATTGTACCACTGAAACAGAAGGATGTGCCACAGCATTAAATTGTGAGTCCAATCTCTATTAAAGCACATGCAACACAAAAAGTTGTGGCATGTGTTGGAAACCTGAGTGAAGCGTAAGTACCTGGGGTCTGTTGAATAACTTAAACCTTCAAAAGGACAAGAAGACCTTGGATGAAGGTTATTGTCTATTGATATTCAAGTTTGTTCACTAAGACAGTCTTGGCTAGGTCATCCATAAATGTAGAGTAAATTTCACCCACATTGTCCTGGGTATCATTGGCATATAGAAAAGGATCTTCATGTACAAGCCTGAATTATTCAACAGATTTCTCTATTTCTCTATTCCAATATACCTTGAAATATTTGTAAAAGTGGTGCTTCGTTTACATGTGTTATATGGGAACTCCCTCGAAAAAATAAAGTCTCCAATGTTCATAAATTGTTTCGTTGACATATGACCTATTCTTATATACCTGTGGCCGTACGTACACTCTATGGCTACATCACGCTACTGGGGGTGTAGTAACTTGCATTTACTTCCCAAGGCTGTTGTTTACCTTCTGTGGTTGACATTTACTACCTGAGGCTGACATGTGACCGAACCCACATTTCTCACTTGTCTTCTCCTGATTCAAGCGTTCAGATATGTTTTACAAATGCCCCCCACACAGCAGTTTCTGCAACAGGCACAATGTGGTCTATGTTGACAACCTTTGGCACTAACTGATGAGTCTTGAATTTGGCTGCCACATGCCACTCATGTAGTTTCGGCTACAGATTTCATTCTTCTTCTCATCATGACAGCAATATGTAGAAGTCAATTTGTGGCATATGGCAGCCAAGTTTAAAACTCATCCAGTTTTTTTTTAGTATTTAAAACCATCTTATGAAATCACAATGCAAAACTCCATTTGTGGTGGCCAAGATTATAACTCATCCAGTTCCACGATAATATGAGTGAATGATATCAGTAGTACCTGTACATTCTGGTGTGAAGAAGCTCCAAGAGGTGTTGGCAAGGCAGGAGATGTTTTGTTCAGTGAGGTTGTCTGGAACGACAAAGCCCAGCTGGCACTGATAGACGAGGAAATCCTCAAAGAACCAGATTTGACTGAGATTGACATTAGTTGGAGATGTGATCACTGCATTCTGTACAACAGGGGGGTTTGGGCAGGTGTCTCCTGCAATGAATGGAAAGCAGCCTTTTTATTATCCACCTGATAGAAAGTTGCACAGAAAACACATAGGGAGTGTGTATCACCATACACAGAGCATACAGATATATCAACCTAATACAAAGTGTCCATAGAAAACACATAGGGAGTGTGTATCAACATGACTGGAACATGCAGAAGAACATCCAGAATGGGTGCCTCACCAAAATTGAGTTGACTCTACACAATATATTTGCATGTCCTCGTATATTACTATGCATCAACTCTTCATAGCATCAGGCTGCTTGTATGTTAAGCCAGTCCATATTGGGTTTTTATCATCCACCTCTTATATTTTTTTTAAACAATATTATCGAGTGAATATAGTATGTACAATCACTAATTTCAACAAGGCAGCCAGTCTTCAAAATGAAGGCATGAACCCACTGAGCTCCGACACACTCTGACATGGCTATAACATGGCTACACATCTGAATTCATCTATTTTAGCAGTCCTAGAAGGTTGAAAAATTCTGTCATAGTGTGTCATAGTGAGGCACATTGTAATAAGCCTTTATATCGCTGCATTATCTATATATTTTTCCCTAGGGAATTTGTACTCCATGCCCATGGAGTATTGTAAAGAAATACCCAATGGGCAATGACATCACAAACATTAGCCAATAAATCAATGATAGGGATGAGACAAAATCTGAACCGCACTTGATCCATAGTTACTGAACATACGCCATTCATTTTCAGAAATCAGAAATGTCTTTTATGGAAAAAAGTCCCTAACATATGTAGGAAGATTGGTGGCTATTATATATTTCCTTTGACAACTTATAAGAATTACCTATAAGACTTACCTGTAGACAAAGTTATCAATGATTTCTAGGAAGCACTCATTCTATTATGCAATTTACTGGATAGTCATGCAAGGACTAAATATTTGAGCCAAAAATAAGCAATTTTGTTTATAGAAGGAGTGTTTCCACCTAGAATGAACATTGGAACACTTTTCAGTAAACTGAAAATTCTTGACAAAATCAAAGCAAGTTGAATTGATCAGTGTTAATTTTCTTGGGAAGTGAAGCATAAAAGAATAAAGATCAGACACCTTTGTTTTAAAATTTTTGTTTACACCTGCTGATTTCTGATAAAATTGATGAATAAATTCATCAGAGGTGGCCAACAGATTTATCTGAGGCCTACAGTCAGCAGATAGAAATAGGTCGATAGACTCAATACTTACGCTGACAGGATATTTTGATAGGTTTCCATGACGTCATATTGGAGCTGGTTCCGTTGACAGAACAAGTCAGGGTAGTGTCCCTCTTCCCATCATGCATCACAAAACCGGGCTGACACATGGCTGTGAGGTCATAGCCCAGAGGGAACACAGAGTCTGACACATTGTACGTCAGGTTCACTCCTGGTATCTCAGCTGGGATCCCACACTCTAAAACTGAACATTTGAAAGTGTGACAACAGTAACGGTACAGTCAGGAGAAAGCTATGGTGTTGATACACCTGTTTGTATCCCAAACTACAGTTAAATATTAAGCAGAACTAGATAATTTGAGATGTTTTGGTTCACCAATCACTGGACTCAGTGAAAGGATATCCCAATGTTTGGCACCAGAGCATAGGGAAACACCACTCTCAGTGGGTAGAATGATGTCACACTAATGGGGTCTATGGTGTAAAAGCACTGAGAAAAAACTTAACCTTGAGTAAGTCCGGTAAAATCAAATAAACAAACCTAAATGTTTGGCTCACCTGTGCGAAGTGGGCAAAAGTGAACGTGGCATCTTTTGGCATTCCAGAAGTCCTGGTCATCTTGTATGGCATCACCCCCAAAACTACCACACCTTCCAGTCCCACTAAGCCTAAGCTGTGCTCTTGGGTGTGGCAGTGAGCAAGTGCCATTCATGGCTATAAAAAACCACTCGCCTGCACTATTGTCTGTTGCCAGGTTGCCTGGGCAAGCATCCATCAGGCAGGCCAGATTTGAGTAGTATCCACCCATGGCGCTGCAGTCATCACTTCCGGTGACTTTGACCCACCAGGTCATCCCGCCCCTGGCAACGCATGTGCCATTAGGGGCAAACAAAACTAGTTCGGGGTTGACAATGCTGGGGACAGTGCACAGAGGCATTTTGCAGCCACCATTCACACCTGAGGTGAAAATCCCAGGGCAGTGTGTCTCCTCAGCAGAAAAATATGTCTGATGCACTGCCGAGGAAGGCTGCTGGGTTAGATCTTGACAACGCCCCTCTGCAGGGATGCCTAACCATCGTCTATTTGTTCCTTAAATGTGAAAAAGACAGACAAGATATGAATGTGTATACATTTACACATATACGTAATTCCACAATAGGCCTGCTTGAATTTGTGCCTACACCGCCATTCATACAGTCACTTATCTCATGCCTGTTGGCATTATTAATACCATTTCGCGATATACATTATCACTTGAACAATTTCTAATAAAAAATCCAATAAACATTTCAAGCCAATTGAGCATGACCCAGGATAAATAAATGTACTGTACCCGTAGTGATTGAGCACCAACATAGGGTCAACAGGCTGGGAAGTGATGACTTCGTAAGTAGATAAAATGCATTATTTTCATCTTATTTAGTTATATAAGGAGACACATCACCTTTATTGTTCCCAAACTCCAGTCTCGTCATTTAAAGATAAGTAAGCATAGTGACTGAGCCTGTGGAGATGCCTTGGCTTTTTGTAACATAAATGCATCCTGACGCTGTAAGCACAGGGACGCATCTATATTACAAAAGACCTCAAATGGCCATCTCATCAGTCTATCCAACTATGTTTTCTCTTAATACTATACACATGGTGTGTATACTGTAAAATATTAGCGTTTCCCCATAAAACATGAAAAATACTGTAAGAAAGACTGTCCCATACTGCAAAATCAAAACATGAAACATTGGTCCGTATGCGTATACTAAAACATTAGTTGATTATGTTATTTATTTTGGGTATATAGTAAATATAGAACAACCTACCATACTTCTACAAGCTATAAACTCTGTGATAGCTTAGCGCTCATCGCCTTGTTTTGTACAAACCATAGATTACTATCTCATATTGTAGATTGTATGGCATGGTCAGGTCATTCTGTATAAATACGTACTGTAACAGAACTGGCTTGGCTGTGTCCACTTGGCAGTCGCTGGGGCTGATTCCTCACAGGTAATGTTGATGGGGGTTGTTGGTGAGTAGTTTGGATTACACTGGTACGAGATGTTGGATCCCAGGTGGTTGCCATCAATGATGCGGCTCGCAAAATGAACCTTTATAGGCGACTCAGTGCACACAGTGGCTGTGATAATGAACATTTTTTAATAGATGTATTTACTACTCAACCCTAACTTTAGTTCTATGTAATTTAATCATGAAGTTAATGATTCTTATGATAGATAAGTGACATTATGGTAATTATATTTTTAAAATGTGGTATACTCTTTCAAAGGTGAGGGATTTTAAATCTCTCACCTTTGAAAGGGGGCAGGGGGGGGGGTTTCCTACTGAGGACACATGTACCTCTACCAACACAAAGGTGCAGGAGGCGGCGGGGGGAGAGGGTATTTCCACTCATATACGCCTGGTGTGAAATACAGCCAAGACGTGTCCGTATATAAGGCCTGGGTGTATATATATATGAAAACCAGTCAATATTTAGCCAATACATGCACTTCCACGATGGTGTATACATATGAAAAAAATGGTGGTTTTTGTGCAGTGTATGTTGTTGTTTTCTAATTAATATTAATAAAAGGATGAAAGACATCAAATGACCATTACTATGAACAAACTATGTTTCCCCATAATATAAGGCTTCAGTCTATATTTGTAGTCATCACCTCATACTTTTATTTCAGAATCCTTTTGTGATTGTTTTCCCTGGTTGATTTCTCAAACGGGGACAGTTACTCAGCAGCCAAAGAATGCCATAAATACTTACGAATGCATGTAGGATTGCCTGCAGGTTCAAACACCCATGTATTGAATTGGCAGTAACGGTTGGTACTGTCCGTCGTTGTTTCATTTATGTGGTACCCAGAGGGACATTCAATGGTCACCTTATCACCATTAGACCACATTCCTATAACCAACTGGATGATAACCTCTTTCACAGTCTCACTGAATGTTGGAGGTATCAGAGAATCCACTCGACATTCTGCTTCTGAAACCAATTGGATATTAATTGTTGAATTAATCGTAATTCTCTACCAAGAATGACCTTATATCTATTATTCACTGATAACTGTGTCTCCATGCTAAATCTATAGGGACTGTGTCATTCACAGACAGAGAACAAGGGAAAGTATCCCTTGTGTAAAAATAGTGTGTGAGAGGATTGGCAGTTATTTTGTCTTGTCTTTGATAATATTTAAATTTTCAATTCTGAATGATAAATACAATATTAACTGGTTTCAGATAAAAACAGTTAACTTTCAAAATTGACCATGGTTTCCTTTTCTCTCTCGCTACATATTTACTTTGTACTGTGAAAGTTTTAAAGAAATGATATGAACTAGTAGAATGATAACCACATTCCTAAATCTGTTAATGACACTTATTATCCACCCATTACAAAGTTTCCATAGAAAATGCATTGGGTGTATGTAATTTGCAAGTAGGAGATTGCTGAGGCCTGTAATCTCCTGCTTGTGACAGTATGAGGTTACAGGAAAAAGTCCCCAAAACATCATTGAGTCCCTGGGTAGATTGACCGGAAAGCAAAATCATAACTTCATGACACACTGATAAAGTGCTATAATGTTATTAGAAATTTGTGAATAATGCTGTTTCGGGTAGTGATGAATAAACAAACAAAGTATATGAAATTACAAAAATGAAAGATGATGGCACTATATATTTTTCTCTTATGGTTAAACACCATTATCTAACTTTCCCGTGGACAAACAACAATGACAAGGGTGTGGGAATTAATATTTATCAATTACTAAAATAGTTGATTTGACGTATATTTAGTTAGATGGTAAAATATGTTAAAAAAGGGGTTAAACGAGATGAATTGTGGTATGAATGAGATATATAAGATATAGGGTGTTGGTGGGTGGGAAAATTTTGGTTAATGTGGTGCTGGTTGACGGTGAGATGAGGTGAAGTGTGAGGGTATGTGGTGTTTTGATTAAAACCAGGTGGCGTGGTGGTGTATGGATGTAGGCCAGGGTGACTACCCCTCTCCACAATCAGAGAGATGGGAACACAATTACCCTGCCACCTTTACATTAATAATAGGAGGCACATCAATTGAGTTTCACAAATTTGAAATGTTAGAGCATGGCAATTATTAGCAATGAACAGTTGTTAATAAATACAAAATAAATTGGTTTCAGATAAAAGCGACCATGATCTGCTATCCTCACGTATGCTAAGATATCATTACGCATCTGGTCCTTGGAGTTTATGGCTGCTTATATCTGAAACTAGTTGATATTCTGTATGTATTCTACAACACCTATTTGTTTTGAGGAAAATGTCAGGGATTAAGATCTTCATGGCAAATTGTCCAGTACTGGAGGTGAGAAAGATGCACCTACTGTAGCAGGCCGTTATTTGTGGGGACCAGACTCCTCGGGAAGAATCGGAGGGATCAGTCAGGCACTGTATGTATCCAGAGGTTACTAGAGTGCCCGAGTTGTTCAGAAAATGGCCTGCAGAACAAAAACACCTAATCATTCATCAGGTTATAACTAAAGAAGTAGGGAGAACAAATCATAAATATTTATCATGTTATAATTAGGATAAAATTTACTGTGTCCTTAACAAGGTTATTATATAATGGAAATGTCGACGACAGGTCCAGTAGACTTAATGCTTATCCTGTGATCAACCTTTTTTATCTTACAATAAATATTTATATGAAACAAGACAGGCAATTTTACACTTACTTATAATTAGAAAATAAGTGATTCACCATGTTATGATTAGAGAATAAATGCGAAAAATCCATATATCTATCAGTGGAAAAATAGCAACTGAATCAATGGATAGTAGTCTACTTTGGTCAAATACATTTTGAATAGGTAGGTATCCCATATATACACAAAATGGAGAATTTATGTGGGGTCAATCTTTTTCGGAAATTGTGCATACATACTTTATGGATGGCCTTACTGGATATTCTATTTCAATGAATCAATTGTAAGAAAAAAAGTCATCATCAACAAACAAGTGATGTAAACAAAGACGTTTCCTTTACATTGCCAAGTGGTACTTAAAGCTTATATAAACCAATTAAGCTCTGTTAATTAGTCCTAAAGATAATGACCCACCCCTCACACAGTGAGAGTATGGGTCTGTGTAGAGGCGGTCACGACAAGTCAGGTCAGCAGCAGAGCCAGTCAGGGGGTATATAACGCAGGTGGGAGGGGGTCCAGAGCTCATTCATATGCATGGTCGCAACAAGTCAGGTGGGCTATGGAAGGTAGTCCCAAGAGAACATGGATTCCCTGTAAGTTCAGCTGTTTCATTGTGAGGAATGGTGGGATATAAACCAGATAACAAGATAGACAGAAAGGCAAAGATACAGAGATACACATGATATATAGATATATATGATACACAGAATTTCATACATACCTCCCCCCCAACACACACCAGTATAACCTTGACCTGTCATGCCTCACTGCTCCTGACACCTTTCTCTCATCTGGCATTGTAAACATGCACAATGCAGTAAGACTATCTTATAAAATTACAGACACATGAAACACAGATACCAGATACACATATAGAGATACATAGATATTGTGTATATTATATTAGTTACCATATTTTCATGTTGTTGTCAGTGTACTGCTGGTATTCCTTGTCATAGCTGATAATCACGGAGCCCTGTGTGTGGGCAGGTAGAGGTCTCTACACTCTCCTATGTGTCAGGCTTGAATGGATCTCCTGCAGAGGCTCTGGTCTTATATATGGCAGTGCAGAGGTACCATGAGGGTCGTCCCGTTTTGAGACAGGGCAGACTGCTTCATACCAGGCAGTATAGTACTCATAGGTGTGCCTATGGTCGCAAAGGTCGCCAGCGTTATACAAAGGCCAGCGGCCGGCATACAACCCACTCTCCTCCCAGCTGAGATTTAAACATGTAAGCCCCGCCCGTAGGCGGGGCTTACTCTTTAGGATAAATTAACAGAGCTTAATTGGTTTATATAAGCTTTAATATGGTAAGCCCAAAAATGAATGCCATTCAATACAATGATTTATAATCTGACAAGTAATTTAGACTTGCTTTTAACATTCAATTTTGAAACATCAGTTATATCAGATTTTTCACCAAGATGTAATGCACACCCCCATGGGGAGGAAACACACACAACCTAGAGAAATAAATTTTAACTACAATTAATATGTTTCCGCCTAGCCCTTTCTATCATATTTCTCTATGTCATTTCGTTTCTCCTGGAAAAGATGAGGCGATATATCATTCATATCACTGCACATCAAACTCATGGAGAGCAATGATTTTGATCAAAACTTGTTGGTTTCTTCTTTATCATACCATTTTGCGATTTACTAATTGAGTTGAATGTGGAGTGTTATGAATGAGGTGACAGCCAAGGTAATATCACATAAAACTCAAAACAGTTGCTTTATGTATCTATCTCACCCCTGTACACACTAAACTAATGTATGACACGCAGGATATAAACCAGGGAGAACAGATTGCAATAATAATAGGGGTATGGAGAACAATTTCTCAATGTTAAGCCTATAGGACAAAAACACCAGGGGTGACATAATTTTTATTCTCCAACGCCAAATATTGAGACTTCCCGCATCACTAGCAAAAATTTGTCCATGTTGCAGTCATATATACATCAATTAAACACAATAATTCTGATCTCTGCAAGTCCTTGGTATATGGAAAGTCCAATGTTATATTATGAATTGATGATAAAATTGTTCATAAACCATGTTTATTATCTTTTCATTAATAAACCCAGTGTTTATTTTTGGTTCTTTTTATGTTTTTTAAAACACCTCTCTTCTGTAGGGTTCTGGAAATATCCCCTTATAAGCCTTTCAGCAGCTTTGATCAGAGACATTAGGTCGGGCCACACTGCCTCTGCTGCCCCCTGCCTAACACCTGCCTAACCCCAACAACCGCGATTCCGGATTTCCGCGACTCCGACTCCGACCCACCTCCGAGAGCTGGACACTCAGCTCAGGTCCATGCTCAGGTCTGCACTATAGTGCTAAAATAACAAACTGATAATGGTGTACAGAGAGCACCTGCAGACCCAATGGGGGAGGCGGGGGGGGGGAAGGAAACAGGGCTTCACTGAGAGTGGAGGGATACCCCCATTCCGACTCCTACCCCTGCCTACCCCTCGCCTAACCCCTGCCTAAACCTTTTTTATTTTCTATCGGTACACATATACGCCCAGCATATATATATTGCCCAGAGGATATTTCCTCTTGTATACACCAGGTGTGAAATATAACCATGACGATTCCGTATTTAAAATATTTGTATATACCTCATATGATGGCATGAAATATGGATGTATATATATGAAACATGCATTTACACAATGGTGTATATAGGAATAAAGTGGTCAGTTTTGTGCAGTGGCAATAAACCTCTTTGTCCATTAAAAGACATATCAATTGAAAAAACATATAAAATCTCATTATTCAACTTAACAGAAAACACATCTGTAATCTTTATGGAAAAACTAATAAAAAGAGTTAAGCCTTTATTATAAATCATACAAACATAAAAAACAATGCCAGTATTTCAATGAGAATGCTACAAAGGAGTTTAAATTGTGTCTAATGGAAATCTTATATATTAGCCATGAATTTCCCCTATTAAATAATGGATAAAATCATAATAAAACAGTATGGACTCACCAGTATGACAATAAAAAGACACACCTGCTTCCCCCACTGTTGTTGACTTTGAGGTAAAGTCCAGGTCAGAGTTAACGATGTTGTGCGATGAGCCACAGTCGATCACTACCAATAAAAATATGATCAAACACAGGCTCAGCAAATCTTACTTTTCTTGAGGCATACTTCCATTGGCCGATGAAAATGGTGGTTTCTTTTTTGTTTCCTTAAAAGTTTGTTGATGGGGGCACAGACTGTACATTGGTATAAAAAGAATGGTGAGAGTGCAATGTATTCTTGGTTTCTCCCACTGGGACCTTCTACATCCCTGACAAAATCAAAGGGCTTTGATTCTATCTGTCAGTAAAGAAATCTGTTGGTCCTGCCCCATTGCATAACTTAAGCAGAAAAAGTAGCTGGTCATTTCACTAACTGTGTCATTTCCATTGACCGTTATTGCATAAGCAGTGCTAAAAGTCAGTGAGTGGTTCCTGACTCCAGATCAGTACATGAGCAATTGGCCAATGGAAATAGGCTTTATTTTGCACCAATCTGCAGTCAGGAACCACAAACAGATTTTTTGGGGACACTGATGCCAGATCGGTGAATGGAAACAAGACCTGCAGAGAATACTCACATATTGATTTTGCATAGATTAATTAGCACCGACAGACCTAATAATTTAAATGATAACCTGCCACATGGTGCTGGTATCATGCATCATCTTACCTGTACATTCCTCAATAGCCATCTCACAGTCACACGTGAATTCCCACTTGGTAACATTTCCATGCACATAGCCATTGTGACACTCATAGGTGGCACCAGTGGCATTGCTTGCTATGACAGTGGCGGTTGATAAAGTTGGTAAGTCCGAACAGCCGTAGTCTGAAAAGTGAGAACATGAATGCCAAGTGGACCCTTTAATTGAAGATACAGATATGTTGTATGCTTCAGGTTCCTAAGTGTACATACAGAAAAATAGTGTATAAAGAAAAATAGTGGGACCCAATATCGGAATATCACTTGTGAGGAAAAGGTGGATAATAATGTAGATAATAAATACAATATATAGATTGGTTTTAGATAAAAGCAGTTGTATAACCCTGCTATGCATCAACTCCTTGGACCATACAACTGCTTGTAGCTGAAACCAGTCAATGTTGTTTATATATCAACAACACAGTGGTATATATAAGTGACTGTAGGTAAATATCCTTAGAGTTGCAATGGGGATCAGCTAGCCTCAGTCTACTGTATCTGGAATAATCCTGGGATGTATCACAGTGAGACTGGACTGTGGATGGTTACCAGCAGTGACTGGAAAACTAGATTGAGTTGTCACTAGAACGCAGCAGCTTGTTTCATACAGTAAATTGACCATAGATTAGTTGGTAGCTGTTTCAAAAGTCGGGAGGGTGCTAGACGAGAGTACTCATTGCCAAAGCAAGAGCTAACAATGGCACATTGAGGAGTCGCTATTGAGGGTGAGGTGCCGCTCACTATTGGGTATTGGTAGCGGTTTTTCCTGCCGCTTTGAATCAAAGTGCTGCTTGCTGTTGTGGCCTCCCGCTTTCAAAATGTGACGCGCCGCTGGCAAGACCTTACTTGACTTTTGAAACAGCTCCCTGGATATGTTTACAGTTCAATACCATTTTGTGATACCAAATATATGGTATGCAACTAAGATATACATGTTACTATGATATACCGTCTGGGTTAACAGTAGTATCCTGTATATTTTACTGGATCTATTTTACAGTGTGTTCTTACCAACTATTTTTCTTATATCAATTCTCTTTTCATCCTAACTCTTCCTTCTCTTATTCATAATCACTACTGATATGATGAAAAAGAAATGGACTTACTGATAGGGAACTGGCATACAAAATACTTTGTTTCTGTACATGGCCTGGAGCTGAATTGGTCGATGTCACTTGTCTCAACACCTTCCATCCCGAAGTGGCCAATACAGTATTCACCAACACCAACATTATAAGTATGCCAGAGGTTAACTGTGAAGAGATAACCTGCAATAAACCACACCATAAGGTAATGTGACCTGTATG
Source organism: Alentia gelatinosa (assembly GCA_950022655.1). Taxonomy (NCBI): domain Eukaryota; kingdom Metazoa; phylum Annelida; class Polychaeta; order Phyllodocida; family Polynoidae; genus Alentia; species Alentia gelatinosa. Next base: position 5,891,479 of record OX465579.1, on the reverse strand, counting down.
TTGATAATGCAACTCTGTACCTCACTACAGGGACTTTCTCTGAAATAAGGGAATAAAGCTTTATAAAAAAAAGAGCAGTAATTTTGTTTCTTTCTTATTTTTGTACAATTTTTTCATCAAGATTTCATGCAGATGAATTCAAATTAATAATTATTTGTGCTAAATACAACCTGCTGAAGGGGCTTTTGCTTCAATTATCTAGCAATTTGTTTACACAGAAACTGTTATCTCTCGATTGTCCCCGGCAATATAGAGATTATTCTCTAGTGTATAAATCGCCCGACATCTTTTTGAAAATCCACTCATGATGGTTCATCAAGTAAGTGTGCATTGTAAACATGCGTTAACGCAGTGATGTATACAGCATATAGCCTATGATCCATGGGCGCCGCCATGACTCCCCCCGAGTAGGTGTATATTATGTTTTTTTTTAATTGTTTTTCTAATAGATCTTACTTTCAAACACCATTTCAATGTGTGGACAGTGAGGCTTACTATATAATGAGCCTCTTGAGGTTGAATCCTAAAATCATCTTACCCCTGTGTGAAATGCGGCCGCACAGGTGTGAATGCGGCCGCACAGGTGTGAATGCGGCCGCACAGGTGTGAATGCGGCTGCACATGTCTACCTGGCCGCCCCCCCGACACCATAACACCTCGCGGCGGGCAACGGCGGGCAGCGGCGGGCGGTAGGGGATGGGGGAGGGTTTCCCACTGAGTCAACCTGTACAAACGCGGCTGGCAGCGGGCGGTGGGCGGTGTCCGGCGGGCAGCGGGGGGCTTCTCGCTGAGGCTGGCTGGGGGTGGCGTGGGGTGGTGGGGGGGCGGTAGAGGGTGGGGTTGGGAGGTCGGGGGTGTCGGGTCAGTGTTGGTGTATCCTCTACCAACACCCACAGGCCCGGGCTGGCTGTGGGTCGCAATTTTTTTATTTTTTGGTATCATATATACGCCTGGCGTATATATATTGGACAGAGTATATTGTATCTTAAATACGCCAGGCGTGAAAGACAGCCAAGTCGCGCGCGTCTACATATGGAAACTGTCTTGTAGACGCCCGAAACGTAGACGCGGATAAGAGGTGTATACAAGTATAAACAAGCCACGATACAGCCGATATGTGCGTTATCGCGATGGCGTATATATATGTAAAATAGTGGTTTTCGTGCAGTGGTAGCACTCATCTGACTCCACAAGATAGATTAATCTAATCTTTGGTAGCGAGGAGCATAGCTAAGAACTGGCAGAACCACTACAATTGTATTGTATGTGAAATTCTTTATCATATAATTGAATTTCAATGTAGGAATGAATCTAGTTCTTCTTTCAATTTCCATAAATTCAGACAGAGATACCTACCATCAGTCCACCTGAAAACTACAGGCATGGTGTACATAGCTCCAATCCAATTAAGGTACTGATTAGGATCTTTTCCCCTAGAAAAAATACATAAACATGTTATAATGATGTAAGTCTGAAATACATATATACTAGACCAAGCCTAAACCATTTGATACTATAAATTATATCATATATTGACAAATCTTACTTCATTATATTGGTTAATTAGATTAATCTTATTTTCCCAAGTCAGACAGAAGTCTGTCTCTTCAGCTCACACACAGGCCTTAGCATCAGTGAGGGTCCAAAGAGTAGCACATTTGCTGCACATGCCAGTGTTAGATCTACTGTGTACAATATTGGCAACGTTTTCATCACCTAAAAGAGGTAGTACATTGGATAAGTAGAAATAATCCCCATTAAAAAGATGAAACAGTCACTTACAAAGCAGCCCTTAAGGCAGCCTGTTCTTGTGCCGTCCGCGCAAAAGCCAACCGCCCACCTAGCGTAGTGCAGGTGCTATTTGCTGTTGACCAGGAAACTATAGCTTTTTTATGTACAAAGCAGGATGCTGGGGAGTCTGCATAGACATACAGAAGAAGAAGGTCAAGCATAGAGAGGGACATCCTATGCTCCCAGCAGATCCTACATGCCTCTTAGGCTCACAGTGGTTCAGGATCTCTGCTGGGAGAGTCCAAATTAAGAGAATTCTTCCACTCTCTTGGCAGATCTTTTATATCAATTGACTTGAAAGCAGGACAAATGATCTGCTGGGAGATTGGAAATCTCCATGACCAAGGAGGTCATGGTATGCACTGTGTCTGATATAACATCAATACCAATCCTAGATTTCTCTTTTTATCATTTCTTTATTTAACCAATCAAGATTGGATACCTGAGGTCTTCCTACTAATTGCACAGTAATCACCAAGAAGGCTCAAACAGTAATCAAACAATATAAGATTAGGTGGTGATGGGTGTGGTTAATAGGATGAGATAGATGTCAATAGTCATTATCATACGGAAACTGGCTTACTATCTTCGTACGTCAAAAATACGCGGTGAAATTATTGATCACATACATCCCGATGCCGGAGGCAGAGGGATGTATTTGATCAATAATTTTACCAAGTGTTTTGATGTACGAAGATAGTCAGCCCGTTTTCGTATTATTATATACCTAAAAATGGCGATATTTTATCTAGTCACGTGATCACATACCCCATACCCCATATAAATACGCCATGGGTAGGAGCGGGCAGTATACGCACTTGATACAGCCATAGGTATATAATAATCATTGATACAAAACACAGCAATCCTGGAGCCTGTTTAATAATCAAGGATCGTACATGAAGACCCTTTTCTGTATCTTGCACAAGGGTTATCGTTAGACAAAATTTTAGTCTGTTCGCTAAGACACTCTTAGCTGTCCATAAGGTTGTCCATAAGTGTTGAATAACATTGACCCACATCGTCCCTGGTCTCTATGGCATACAGAAAAGGGTCTACATATATGAGATTAGATTATTAAACGCCCCCCTGCGCGCAACTCAAAGCATTCTGACATCATGAAAATAAGATTTTGGGATGGATTGATCACAACTTTCTATTGCATATTGTAGAACTCTTCATTATATGTGTGTTACTACAGGCAGGAGAACTGGGTATGGAGCAGAATATTAGAGAATTGGAGACCTATTACGTTACTAACTTATGATTATAAAATGTTAACTGAAGCACTAGCCATTCAATTGAAATCAATACCGACTACATTAATTTGAGATGATCAGACAGCTTATATCAGAGGGAGATTTTTAGGCACAAATATAAGTAAAATAGAAAATGCATGACTAAGATGAGGGTGGCTTGGTACCATTAGATTTTAGAAAGGCTTTTGACTCTGTTACATGGCCTACTATCTTCAAGAATTTGAAAATGTTTGGCATTGGACAAAATTTCATAAGCTGGATAGAACTTATACATAAAGGACAGGAATAATGGTTTCACCACGAGGTGGTACAACTTTAACCGAATGAGTTGCTTTCTGTATTTATCTCTATCTCACCCCTGTGTATACAAAAAGAATGGACAAAACACAAGATATAGACCATGGATAACGGATTACAATACTCAAAGGGGCTTGGAAAATGAGTTCCAAATGTTAAACCTATGGGACAAAAATACCAGGGATGAGATAATGAGAGCTACCTACCACATGTCAAGTGGAAGAACTGGACCATCCTAGAATTTGATAATAAAGTTTGAATAAAAAAAAAACCATGGCTTATAAATAAGGAAAACACATAAGGGTGATTTACCTGGTAATTGTGTTGGGCAGTCAAACTCACCACACTGTCTTGACACTGAAACATTAAAATCATAATACAGGATTACCATAAGTCAACATTTTATGTGATTTGTCAGATTTTCTTCCGAAGCACAATGGCAGGGTTTCCAGTTAGTCGATGTACAACTTCTGATTAGTGACGTCAACAACCATGAAAAAGTGGCCAATGTAGATTTAACATGTGAAAGGTGATACAAATAATCAAAGAATACTCTGTACACTTTACATCTCCAAGTGACTGTGGCACAAAATGAACGTCACTTAACAGAAGCAGTAAAAATAAAATGCCTTGTTAGGCCACTAAAAAAAACCCTTGTTTCTCATCACCAAGCCATCAAAAATATATATATATATATATATTTTTTTGCTATATCAAAGATGGCAGACATAAAGTAAAACCCTGCATAAGCAGACACCCTCAGATCTGGGGTGTCTGCTTACGCGGGGTTTCCAGATTTGTACTGGCTATACACTTAATGCATCCCTGACATCAGGAGCTTTAATTTGATACTAAATACACATACCTTTCATAATTTCTATCAAGGTTCATCTATTTAAAAAAAAAAAAAAAAATCTCCTAATATCGTTTTTTCTGATGCGCGCGGTGATGAGAAACAAGTTGTTTTCTTTGAGTGGCCTTATAGTAGAAACTGAGCCGTTGGATGCTTAGAACTTAAAATTCAAACCATTATTCTGGTGCTTATTATAATGCCTTTATTAAATCTTCTAAAATCGTTTTTTCTGATGCATGGTGGTAAGAAACAAATTGTTTTTTTGAATGGCCTTATAGTAGAAACTGAGCCAATGGATCCTTAGAACTTCAAACCATTATTCTGGTGCTTATTATAATGCCTTTATTAGCTAAATCGTGCGGCAAACATTATACCTTCACTATCTGCATGCCAATTCTGTGGCATTGGTCAGTTGCAGGAGACCAGTGTCTGGCTAACTCTGAGGCATATCTCAGGGAACCATATTCGTATAATTTTTTCTCTGTTCGGAGTGATTTCATGTTGCCTGGATTGAACCATGGCAAGGGCTGCATTCTTTGTGGCAGTAGAAACATTTTTCTATGTGATATCATGTGATATCTTTAAAAAGATATCACATGCAACATCTCAAATATGATTACCTGCAAGGTATGCGATGCCCAGTATGTAGGACAGACACAAAGCACAAGCTCAAAGAGCGAGTGTGGGAACACTTGTGGTCAATAAAAAAGAACCAAAAAACAAGTGATGTCCAAAAAGCATTTTAACCAGGCAGACCACAAAGAGACAAAAAGCCTGGAGTTTTTTGTACAAACATCCAGAATGCAAACAGGTCAAAGAGCTGAGGCCACTTGGCCTGTACACCATTGATAGTAGGTATGGGTGATGGAGCATTTATTAACCTACCCCTAATAAAAAAACTCCATAGGCTTAACATGGGACTTGTTTATGTCACTCGTCTTCGACTCGTGAAATTATGGAGCCAACAAAATGCGTGGCATAAATAAACTCAGACTCAAACAAGTGACGTCTCTTGATAATGCCTCGTCAATAATGCTTTTCACTGCCACAAATAACGGGGTGCCCAACATCCCCAACAGGGTTCAAACCAGACAACGTTAAATCTCTCCGGACAAGAAAAAATTACATGCATATGATTACAACTACCCCATTCACCGAATTGACCATGGCATGTCAAAGTCTGGCAGGAGGCCACATTAAGTAAGTCGGGAAATCAACTTTTAGAAAATATTCTAAGGTTGGTTCTTTACCCAACACAGATGCAAATAGCCTGATGAGATCTCATGATCGAAACTGCTGATGTACAGATATTCAAAAAGAAAGAATATCCTAAGAGAAAACACACCCAAACTGGTAGCATGCAGCTTTTTAAAGTCACAGTGCCATAAACGAACTTCTAAGGGGAACAGTAACACCTCAGAACAGACAGGGTACCAGTTGAAGGAAATCTCCACAGAGGGCAGCACTGGCACCACCTCACGGGTGAACAGGGTGAGGTATATCAACAAGAGAGAGAGAGGATCTGATTGGGGTTGAAAAACAACCACCATTTAAAAAGTATAAACTTGTGCACATAATCATAAGGACCAATGGGTGAATGGCTTACAGCCGGCCTACAGCGAAACCCGCCCTGCGAACAGAGCACCGGGACCGGGCTTTGTCATACATCAGCAGTCGCTTGCACTGTGTGCCTCATCAAAAAATACTCAGTATCTCAGTCTTACTTCTATATTATGAGAAAACGTGGTTACTGAGCCCGTATGGATGGCCGTTCGAGGTCATTTGATGATAAAAATACGGCCCGACACCGCAAGGTGGGAGGGCCGTATTTTTTCATCAAATGACCGAGAACTGACACCATACGGGCTCAGTCACTACGTTTTCTTATTACTATACACCTCCCAATCGTTTTAAACGCCCTTTTATTAACTTTACAAAGAGCATAAAGACTACTGCAATTCACTTCGGCCCGTTGTAACAGCAGGCTCGAACATTATTTATACTACACCCCTAGCAGCGGGCAGTATTTCATACATGTTCGGCCATAGGTGTATAGTAATAGTGCTTATAGACATGCTACTTTGAATGAATATAAGGACAGGTTAATTGTGATTTTGAGCAACCATGACTTCTGCAGATGACCTTTTAAAACATAAAAACAACCTTCCAAAACATAACTTTTTAGAATATCTCATGTCTGTTGAGGTGAGACTTCTTTTACTTCACACACCACATGGTATGAGAAGGACTGGCCTTTGATATAGCAGTAAATCTACCACTGCTGGGGATGAAGGAGAAAGGTGGCTGCACACCACACCACAAAGACATGGTATGAGAAGGACTGGTCTTTGATATAGCAGTAAGTCTACCACTGCTGGTGATGAAGGAGAAAGTCGGCTGCACACCACACCACACAGACATGGTATGAGAAGGATTGGTCTTTGATATAGCAGTAAATCTACCACTGCTGGGGATGAAGGAGAAAGGTGGCTGTACACCACACCACATAGACATGGTATGAGAAGGACGGGCCTTTGATATGACAGTAATTCTACCACTGCTGGGTATGAAAGAGAAGGTGACTGCACACCACACCACACAGACATGGTATCAGAAGGACTGGCCTTTGATATAGCAGTAAATCTACCACTGCTGGGGATGAAGGAGAAAGGTGGCTGTACACCACACCACATAGACATTGTATGAGAAGGACAGGCCTTTGATATGACAGTAAGTCTACCACTGCTGGGTATGAAGGAGAAGGTGACTGCACACCACACCACACAGACATGGTATGAGAAGGACTGGTCTTTGATATAGCAATAAATCTACCACTGCTGGGGATGAAGGAGAAAGGTGGCTGTACACCACACCACATAGACATGGTATGAGAAGGATTGGTCTTTGATATAGCAGTAAATCTACCACTGCTGGGGATGAAGGAGAAAGGTGGCTGTACACCACACCACATAGACATGGTATGAGAAGGACAGGCCTTTGATATGACAGTAAGTCTACCACTGCTGGGGATGGAGGAGAAAGGTGGCTGTACACCACACCACATAGACATGGTATGAGAAGGACTAGCCTTTGATATAGCAGTAAATCTACTACTGCTCGGGATGAAGGAGAAAGGTGGCTGTACACCACACCACATAGACATGGTATGAGAAGGATTGGTCTTTGATATAGCAATAAATCTACCACTGCTGGGCATAGAGGAGAAAGGTGGCTGTACACCACACCACATAGACATGGTATGAGAAGGACGGGCCTTTGATATAGCAGTAAATCTACCACTGCTGGGGATGAAGGAGAAAGGTGGCTGTACACCACACCACACAGACATGGTATGAGAAGGACTAGCCTTTGATATAGCAGTAAATCTACTACTGCTTGGGATGAAGGAGAAAGGTGGCTGTACACCACACCACACAGACATGGTATGAGAAGGATTGGTCTTTGATATAGCAGTAAATCTACCACTGCTGGGGATGAAGGAGAAAGGTGGCTGTACACCACACCACATAGACATGGTATGAGAAGGACTGGCCTTTGATATGACAGTTAGTCTACCACTGCTGGGTATGAAGGAGAAGGTGACTGCAAACTACACCACACAGACATGGTATGAGAAGGACTGGCCTTTGATATAGCAGTAAATCTACCACTGCTGGGGATGAAGGAGAAAGGTGGCTGTACACCACATCACATAGACATGGTATGAGAAGGACGGGCCTTTGATATGACAGTAAGTCTACCACTGCTGGGTATGAAGGAGAAGGTGACTGCACACCACACCACACAGACATGGTATGAGAAGGACTGGTCTTTGATATAGCAGTAAATCTACCACTGCTGGGGATGAAGGAGAAAGGTGGCTGTACACCACACCACATAGACATGGTATGAGAAGGACTGGTCTTTGATATAACAGTAAGTCTACCACTGCTGGGGATGAAGGAGAAAGGTGGCTGCACACCACACCACATAGACATGGTATGAGAAGGACGGGCCTTTGATATAGCAGTAAATCTACCACTGCTAGGGATGAAGGAGAAAGGTGGCTGTACACCACACCAGACAGACATGGTATGAGAAGGACTAGCCTTTGATATAGCAGTAAATCTACTACTGCTGGGGATGAAGGAGAAAGGTGGCTGTACACCACACCACACAGACATGGTATGAGAAGGATTGGTCTTTGATATAGCAGTAAATCTACCACTGCTGGGGATGAAGGAGAAAGGTGGCTGTACACCACACCACATAGACATGGTATGAGAAGGACTGGTCTTTGATATAACAGTAAGTCTACCACTGCTGGGGATGAAGGAGAAAGGTGACTGCACACCACACCACATAGACATGGTATGAGAAGGACTGGCCTTTGATATAGCAGTAAGTCTACCACTGCTGGGAATGTAGGAGAAAGGTGGCTGCAGTGGCGCTCAGACCCATAACCTAGGTTCAATCACTGTTGTAGGCACTCACGTTTGGGAATCCGGCAAAGCCTTTCTTTCCCATCACTACATGCTTTGCTTTTCCAATTTTCATTCTGACTGTCAGGTTTTATGACAACACAGTTTTCCTCTCTGTCTGGATCGCCTGATTTCCAGCCGTTCCAGCGAGGTGCCACGCCATCTGACCACAGGTACACTGCATTGTCATCCTGAGCCCTCATGCCAATCCACACCTCTCTGCAAGAAAGAAACCTTTATTACTATTTATTTTCTAAAGTGTCATAGAAACCACATAGGGAGTGTGTATCACCATACCCAGAACATACAGATATATCCACCCAATACAAAGTGTCCAATGAAAACACATAGGGAATGTGTATGGGCATACATGGTGCATATAGATATGTTGTATGCTCCAGGTGGTGGGGAAAATAGTGTGCATGGAAAAATAGTGCATACCTAAAGTGAACTGTAATCGACATGCCACTTGTCCAGAAAAAGGTGGATAATAAATACGATATAGACTGATTTCGGATAAAAGCAGTTGTATGCTTCTTGGAGTTGACTGTATGCAAAATGTTCTCGCATTTGCTGAGATATTGCTGCACATCAACTCCTCAGAGAAAATGGCCAGCAATGAAATTATGTATTTATCTCACCCCTGGTATATTTCCCCCATAGACTTCACATTGGGAACTCATACTCAATGCCCATGGAGTAATAAATACAAGAAACTTCACATCAAGCTGGAGAGTTTTACACCTGTTCCATAAAATCACCGATTATCGTCTATGCATTCATCATCCCTTGTATAGAAAGTCCCCATTAAAAATGTATGGGGAAACCATGACCCATTGTTTAGAAGCTGTAAAATACCAAAACCATTGTATACAAATCATTTGTAGGAGAATGGTCTCTATTGATATACCTTTTGATATAGTAATTGCTTGTCAGCAACACAATCAAAGGACTCTGTGAGTTCAAGACATTTTATAAACTCCCAGTAATGCCTTAAAGGTTTTAATGGCCAAATATTGCGGTAACTAACACTGTAAATTCACCTAATATAGTTCAAATAGCATGAATATGAGAAATCGATCAATATCAAGAAAACCCTCTAAGACGTGGCCACCCTTCAAAATAGCGTTTCCCCGTAAAATGGACTGTTCCAAACTGCTCGTCGGCAACACGGACCGCTATTTTTTTTTTTTTTTTTTTTTTTTATTCAAGAAAGGAATATACAATCACCCATTTGGGCGTTTTTCATTGAATTCCACAAAAACAGTGGACACGACAGGACATGACAGGACGATACAATTCTGTAATTCCAAAAATAGCTAGCTGAAAAACAGCAAGTCACAATCTGGGTAGTAGACAATCAGGATGTAAACAGGATACAGAAAAAGAGAAAAGGGGGGCTGTGCCAGGCCTGGAGGAAACCAACGATTAGCAAACAAAATTATCTCCATAAATCATGGTTCTCCAAAAGGAGGTCCTTAATGTAAATCTTGTAATAGGAGTTATGCTTTAACAATTGTACAGAGTTAGGTAACATTTCCCATATTCTATTACCTAGATATAGAGGCGATTTACGATACTTCTCAATGCGAGGGGTCTCTATGCGTAAGACAGTCTTATCTTGATACCTGGTCGCTCTTGTTGGTAGTTTACAGACTTCGGGGGTTCTGAATTGATTGACAAGTTTCCCATAACAAAAACATGTGTAACGGCCAAATTTTGAGCTATCTTGATACGGTTTATATAGCTCAAATATGAGACATCAATCGAAAACAATGAGTTCAATAAACATGGTAAGGACCTTAAAAACAGGAGTGCAATGAGAGAGCAACCACTTTGTTTTCTTCCCGACGGTTTCCGGCCGGTTTCTGGCCAGTTTCCGGCCTATTTCCAAGTGACAACAAATGTTCCTATGCTGGTTGCTATGTGCGTTGCTATTTGATAACGTCACAGCCACATTCCACGGTCGAAGAGAAAGCTAGGGTTCACATTGTTCGAGCAACGCACATGTCAATCACTGCAACACTGCCATGCTCTAGCATCCTACGGGAAACTTTGCAGAAGAATAGAATGGAGCGGTGCAGTGTATGGTGAATCCCGGAGAGTTTGACATCGATTGATTTCGCCTATTTTAGCTATTTTACCTGTCTAAGGTGAATGCCCCATGTAATATACCTCGATATTTGGCCACTATGCACTTCGAGCTATTACGGGGGGGGGGGGGGGCATTCACGCTATACCATTTAAATAGCTGAAATATGCCAAACCAATCGATATTAAGCTGTCTTACATAACTAAAGGAATGCAGCAGAAAACTGCACCACTCAGGTTTATTCTTCCGCAAAGTTTCCCGTAATTTACTCGAACGTGGCAGTTTGAGGCCGGCCATGTTGGTATCATTCGGCAAGTGTATATATTATTTTTGATTGATATCGCATATTTAAGTTATCTAAATGGTACTACGTGAATGCCCCACATTAGATGGCTCAATTTTGGACATTAAACACTTCTAGTTGTTACGGGTAGGTCATAGCATGTCTCTCAAGTCACAAATGGGAGAGAACGGCCATTTTGTTTTGTTTTTGACACTCTTGTGAGAAATTCGTTAATTACACTGCACGAAACTAACCAGATTATTCCAATATCCGCCATCGTGGCAGTGCATGTATCGGCTGTATATTGACATGTTTTCATATTTATATATGTCTATATTTCGCGCCAGCGTATGAGGCATATACAAGACTATGCATATATGGATGCGTCTTGGCTGTATTTCACACCTGGCGTATACAAGAGGAAATAACCTCTGCGCAACATATATATACGCCAGGCGTATATGTGTACCAATAAAAAATAAAAAAGGGAGGTGGAGGGGCAGGGGAAGCAGGAGGGGGAACGGGAACGTGAAGGGCGGTGGTGTAACCCTCATTATCCTACCCCTACACTGCACGAAAACCACCATTTTACATATATATACTCCATCGCGATAACGCACATATCGGCTGTATAGTGGCTTGTTTATATTTATATACGCCTCTTATCCGCGCCTGCATTTGGGGCGTCTACGAGACGGTTTCCATATGTAGACGCACGCGACTTGGCTGTATTTCACGCCTGGCGTATCCAAGATAAAACTTGCTCTGTGCGATATATATAAGCCAGGTGCCCCACCACCCCACCACCCTACACTCACTCTCCCCACAGTGAAGCCCTGGTACACGACCCCCGCCTCCCTGCAGTGTGTGTAGACGGATTAGCGGCCGCTCAGCATGTGTAAGATGTTTTCAATCCTGAGTCGGAGGCGCACAGGGCGGGCGGCTGAGCGGGCGGCTGTGGGGGTGGGGGCCGCATTCACACTGGAGTCGGACTTCAGGCACACAGAGACACTGGGGGGAGGTGATTATATAGTAAGATCTATTAGAAAAACAATTAAAAAAACAACATAATGCAACATATTGCAACATAATTAAGTTTTTATAAAATAAATTTGTAATATAAAATTGCAATTTTCATATAATACAGACTTGGATGGTTAATGGCAAATGAAATATACTACCACTGATATCCCCAAGTGGCAGAGGTCGGAATTATTGGATACTGGCGTAAATAAACAGAATCAGGCGTATATATAACGTATATAAACCGCACCATGGACACGTATATACGCCACTGGATAAAAAACGATGGTTTTGTAGACAGGCAGAGCTATAAACCATTCAAAATTCATTGTGCCCAAAACCATCGGTTATTGTCTATTTTTGTATACAGGGGAAACAAATCAAATCAAAAACAATATTGTTTCAACCAAACTACTTTATTCTAAAGAAAATTCAGTGTATTTTTTGTGTGAAATTCTTCCTAAAAAAGGTGATACTTACTTCTGTTGCATATCGGGAATAGCCTGCATAACAAGTTTGGCCTCAGCCTGACTCTTGAAGTCTGCCAGGTCTCCTCCATGTCCCTCACACTCTTCGCTGCTTTCCTCCTGATCTTTATGGCCTGTCTTGTAATACCAGCATGCACCATTTACACTCGCCCCTTCAGTACAGCTCACAGGAACTAAGGAACAAATCAGCTTTATCAGTTCACAAACACATGTTTTGAGCATTTATAAATCTCAACTACATTAATAAAATATGTTAGAATTGTGAAAAAAAACTTCAGAGTTTGAGAGATTTCCTAAAAGCATTTGCAGCAAGCTAGTATTCACTTTTGACTTTTATTAGAATATATAACAACAATATCAACATTGTGGCATCATTTTATTTCTATAGATAAACATGAGGTAAGGTTAAAACCCCTTTATGGTAAATAAAAAACAATATTTCCAATAAAATCTATTGATATCTAGACCCGCCATATGGTGTTTTGTTTGGCGTCGGAGGACAACTTGGCCATCATGTCGCAGTCTCAAGTCCACATATTTCTGGTCCACTTAGTATCAAGCCTTCTTTTCTCTCAGTTCTGAAAAGAAACTTATAGAAAAACAGCCTTTAGTATTTTCACAAGCAGAATTCTAAAGGGTTGGTTCCACCACCAAAATAGATTTGCCATGGTATATCATGGCATGTCTTGTTATATATTACAGTTTCCTGATATGTCATACCTCCTTAGTAGTGCTACGTAACTCATGATGTCATGTATTTGTTTTGGTGCTCCACCAATGTGACACCTCAAGGCACATCGCAGCAAATATGCACATGATTCAAAACCTAGCAAGATTTAGCAAGACAACCAAATCGTGACTAATCTCGCAATAGGTTGTGTGTTGGTGGAATCAGCAGTTAACATATTTATCTCGCCCCTGCTATTTCGTCCATAGACTTCACACGGGAAGCTTGCACCCAAGGCTGTTTTGCTTAGCACAAGAAATATGCAAATTGGCATTAGGTACAATGAGATCATAAATGTAAGCCAATCAACAACCTGGGAGCTGTTTCAAAAGTCGGGAGGGTGCTAGACGAGAGCACTCACCGCCAGAGCGAGAGCTAACAATGGCATTTGAAGCGTCGCTGTCGAGGTGGAGGTGCTGCTCGCTATTGGGTATTGGTAGCGATTTTGCTGACGCTTGATTCAAAGTGCTGCTCGCTGTTGCGGCCTCTCACTTTAAAATGTGACGTGCCGCTGGCGAGACTTCACTCGACTTTTGAAACTGCTCCAAGGATTGTTCTCCAAATGGTGGCGAGACATCACTTTGATAGTTCACTGGGATTTGTATGGAGGTAGGATCCAACGGGGAGTAAAACAAATCACCACATCAACAGAACATGAAAATTAGGGAGCTGGGGTGGACAGCAATTACCAATCTGTTCAACCTTCTTGGTCGCATCGCCTCCTCGTGGTGCAGACCGGATATGGTTGCACGCAAGCATTACTAAAGAGACCGGGGTGGGCAGTTAGCTCAGTGGTAAAGAGCACTGGACTTGTAATACCAAGGTTGTCAGACTTTGTCGATTCGGGTCCCACTGCAGCTACTTTTCTCCTTCACCCCCAGCAGTGGTAGATTTACTGCTATATCAAAGGCCAGTCCTTCTCAAACCATGTCTATGTGGTGTGGGAAGTAAAAGAACTCTCACCTAGGTACATGTGTAGGGGTGAGGTTTCTACCTAAATTCATTTCATAGATTCGATCACCACCCTTGTGGTGTAAAAGAACCTTGAGGAAGTCTGCTGAGAACCTGCAATGGTTAACTGGACGTTAAATCAATAGTGGAAGACGTAGAGGTAGTTTGAGTTTGCGACCAGGAGTGAACTCCCGGTTATTTTTTCAACCCGGCTGTTGGCTGCCTTTTCCCGTCCCCTCACGCTATTGGTTCATTCCGTGTGTGTCATCTTCTCTCATTGGTTGTGCGGAATGCGCTCTCGGCTGCGCTTCTCGTAGTCTAGCGACCCGGCTGCGCAGTCGGCGTATGCGCTGGTCCTCCCTGACTGGGAGGGAAGGTGTTAAATCAAACCAACAAACCAGAACTAAGACACTGGTCCTCTGCACCTTTACCAACGTCACAGAGTTGGCATGCAGATAGAGAAGTTTTGTAGCATGCTGAAAGTCTTTATAACCTATCATAACCAAGGCAGCATATCTACATTCAAAAACACTCGCAAACCTCAATAGTGAACATATTAATAATTGATCTTCGATGGAAGACCCTCATCCATGCTAGTTTAGTCTTTATATCCCACTAAATCTAATAAATAATGTTATAGGGAGCCAAAGTGAACCCACAGATACCCACCTACAAAACACCATTTCCGGTGGCCAGTAAAAACGAGGCTTAGTGCTAAAGCTATGGGGGTTTGAGGCTAGACTTATGTTTTTGGCCTCGTTTGTTACTTTTGAAGTGAAGTTTATAACTATCGTCTATGAATAACTTTGTTACAAAACTACGATGACAGTTGTTAAGTTTATTAAAAATTTGGATCTAAAAGACTGGAGAATGACACATATAATCTCGAACCTACATAGTCTAAGTACTGAGCGCCTATACCCGGAAATAGTATTTTGTGACCGGCTATCTGTGGTTGCAGCGGGTTCACTTTGGCTCCCTATCGATTCAACGGGCAAATATTTATGCACGACACTGATTCAGAGCACCAACTCCACTTAGCCAATATTCTACATCCTGTAAGTGATGTCAATGGCCATGAAATGCTGTACACAGTTATTGTTGCACTGGAAATGTGACTAGTGGTATAAATGATGATAAATGATGATTACCACTGTGGATATCACATGATCTCTACTCAGCTGTGGCACAAACTGGGTTATCAGTTACCAGAAACAGTTAAAATTGATTTGTTATAGTGAAAACTGAGCCATTACTATCAATGGTTTATAGTTTGTTTATAACTGTCTATAGTTCTTAGTTTATAGTTTGTGCATCAACTAATTTACCATCATGCCATTTTCTATGGGCAAGCAATGGACAATTGCTGCCAAGGGGTCATAACATCGGGTCCGTAGAGTACCAGCATTGACCCAATAAGGGCTGAAATGATGCAATAATAAGAACAAATTCTGTAATCGACAAAGGTGATATTGTGTTGGCTTGATGCTGATAACAATTCCTAGAAGCTTATCTGCAAAATTGAGCAGAGACGATCTCATGAGAAAAATGTTGGATGTTATTTGGCTCTCATATCTTTTTTCAGAATTGGGGCTGTCCCAATTAGGTGGGTGTCCCTTTTGTTAGGTTTCCTTTTCAGATCAGGAAAATTGCTACATTACCTGGTAGGTAGGTACAGCTTCTGTCACATGATACCAACAGCCTGAGGTTCTACCTCTCTGTAAAACAGTCTAAAACAGTTAATATATATCTGTGCGAAATGCGAGTAGTTAATCTACAGGGAAAAATAGACATGGTTAAAAGTTGGCAATAAAATCTACAGGGAAAAATTGCGCATCTTGTCTTGCTCAGATCCGTGAGATGTGTGTATATAAATCAGTTAAGGAGACTGGACAATTTGGGAACTGGTAGTGAAACATGCTCAGAGCTGTGGGATGTGTGTATATAAATCAGTTAAGGAGACTGGACAATTTGGGAACTGGTAGTGAAACATGCTCAGAGCTGTGGGATGTGTGTCTATAGATCAGTTAAGGAGACTGGACAGTGTGGGGGCTGGTAGTAAAACATGCTCAGAGCTGTGGGATGTGTGTCTATAGATCAGTTAAGGAGACTGGACAGTGCTGGAACTGGTAGTAAAACATGCTCAGAGCTGTGGGATGTGTGTATATAGATCAGTTAAGGAGACTGGACAGTGTGGGGACTGGTAGTAAAACATGCTCAGAGCTGTGGGATGTGTGTATATAGATCAGCTAAGGACACTGGACAGAGTGGGGACTGGTAGTAAAACATGCTCAGAGCTGTGGGATGTGTGTATATAGATTAGTTAAGGACACTGGACAGTGTAGGTGATGGTAGTAAAACATGCTCAGAGCTGTGGGATGTGTGTCTATAAATCAGTTAAGGAGACTGGACAATGTGGGAACTGGTAGTAAAACAAGCTCAGAGCTGTGGGATGTGCGTCTACATATAGATCAGTTAAGGAGACTGCACAGTTTTGGGAAACTAGCTTTCCGAAAAAACTAAAAAGGTGGATATTTCAAAGTAAATTCTCGAATTTCATAAATCTCAAATTCATCAAAATAATTGCATTCCTGCATCTCAAATGACAAATAGAACTAAATAAAATGTCGAAGGTTCACTTACTTGTTTGTCTGAGAGGTTGACTGTCTGACCAATATGTGACTGACAGGAAAGGTTCCTCACAGTATCTGTTTGCACATTGTTCTTGTTTTGTTGTAGGGGTCTTGACCAGTGAATACTTTATTCCTCAGCGATGTTCCAACAAAGCAGTGATGACAGCAACATTATGGTTGACATTTTGTTTACTGTTGATAACCAATCAATTCTTTATGAATAATCAACGAGGCTCCTTATGAGGACAATAAGGGTCCATAATAAATACATCAGGATGACCTTCCTGGTAGAAGTCACAGAAAGTGAGGAGAATGCAGGGAAAGGTCAGCCACTAGATGATTTATAGATTCATGAGAGAGGCTTCTTCTCTGACATTTAAGTGGCTGTAAACACAGCACAGGCTGAAACCTTTAAGTTTAATCATTTATCCTACCCCTAATAAAAAACGTTTAACATTGACTCAATGTATTTGACGGAGCGTTGGATAAAGTGTTATTTATGCACCGAGGTGAATAAAAAAACGGACCAATCAGGGACAAGATAACGAAAGTAGATCCGGCAGCATTGATAACTACTAACATGGATAATTACAAATGTTCTCTGTATATCGGTGAGATGGGGTAGGATAAATACGAAACTGAACACGAGTTAGCCTTGTCAATGTACATACCACTCTGGTCAGGTCTGCTACTCACTAAACTCGGCTAACGCCTCGTGTAGTAATACACAACCTGCCCATCGTGGCATAAACATTGACAAGGCTAACTCTCGTTTGATTTCTACTAATTATCTCACCCCGAGTAACCCCCCATAGACTTAACCACGGCCACGGCCTGCCTGGTCCGACAAAGTAACTTATCAAAAACGTAAGCACATCTCTCATTGTAATTATCATTCAATCACCTCATTGTACATGTATTCATATATCATTGTACATACCATCATTATTAGTTCAATAAATAGCGAATGGAACGAAAACACCCTGCTGGCCCTGGAGCCTACTGAAAATAGGGCCTTTTGACCCTAGTACATCCCTCCAGAATAAACATAACTTCAAAAAAATAAAAAAACAAACATCTGAAACTCGTACTCAACGCCCATGAAGAAAATAATCAATGAGGGATGATGTCACAAATGTTTGCTAATTAGTCAGTGATAGGGGTGACATATCATCTGAACCGTATTTGATCTGTATCTACTGAAAATATGTCATTCATTTTGGTTTGCAACAAAATCTCATAAGCTTTGCTATGGATGATATATCCAACATATTGGTCGTCATATATACGTCAGTTTCTGAGTGAGATGCGCTGTATAGGCAGGTCCGGATATACGGACATTACGACGTATACGCAGGGGCACAATATGGGTGTATCTATAAGAAAGGATGAGAAAATACCAGTTTGTGTTTTTGGATTAATTTAAAGCTTTCTTTGCTGTTGATCTTGCGTTGTTCAGGCTGCAAGTTGTTCCATATGATATGTATCTTCATAATATAACAATCTACATAGACACACACATACATAGATTTAAATAGATAAAAAATAGAATTAGTAGAAACCAAACGAGGTTGTATTTATCCTACCCCATCTCACCGATATACAGAGAAAACTTTGTAATTATCCATGTTAGTAGCGTGTTGACACTCATCGGAGGATGGCCGTGTTTATTAATCCTGCCGGATCTACTTTCGTGACCTCGCCTCTCATTGGTCCGTTTTATTATTCACCTAAGTGCATAAATAACACTTTATTCAACGCTCAGTCAATTGGTAGCGGTTCTGCTGCCGCTTTGTGCCGCTCGTTGTTGAAATGCGACGTCCCGCTGGCGAGACTTCACTCGACTTTTGACACAGCTGCCAGCACTCGATCTGTCGCCACTGTAAAAGTGCCAATCCTTTTGGTTTGCTATATTTTCAAATTAGGCAAAACTGAGTAAGATTACTCCCCAATCAAAACTCATGGGATATATTTTCAGCGGCTACCGATGTTGATGCAGTTATTGTAGAGTTACTGTGAGATCCTTTGATGTGGTTCGCTGATGACCAAGAAATTGAACTCTTTTTCCTAAGAGGGTGCGTCCACCAACCACGACAGGGCTGCGACACGCGCCGACAAGAAAGTTCCAATCGCAGCCTTGTCGCAGCCTTGTCGTGAGAAGGGGGGCTGTCGTGACCCCTTGTCGCAGCCTGTCGGGACGTCCACGCTCCACCTAAATATTCTATCGTAGACCTCTGCGACAACCTCCCGACACGCCACGACACGCCACGACACGGCTCCAAAATCAAACATGTTCGATTTTGTCGTAACCTTGTCGGAAGGCCCCCGACAGGCCCCCGACAAGCTTCATGTCACAGCCTGTCGTGGCCTTGTCGTAGCCTCTTGTCGGGAACTGTGTTCCACCAACCACGACAAGGCTACGACAAGGCTTCCAAGGCTTCAAATCGTCTAATGTAAACACCAAGCGCGTGGCGACTGTAGATCGTCTGATTATATCACATTACACAATTCGCCACCACTTGACGACTATTGGACACGCTCTGACGCCCACGACTATTTCAAGCCGGATTGAATTAGTCGTCCAGATAGGCGGCGATTCTGTGAAAACTCAGAGTCGTCAGTTTAAACGCTCAGGTATATTCTGAAGGTTACGACTTTTGAGGTGGACATGGCCACCCCCTGACGATATTGGCTTGACGATCTACAGTCGCCACATATTTAGTTATCTAATGTAAACGCCGGGTTACTCTGAGTGCTACTTTATGGCAGGTCTTATCCAAACTTATTATTATATTGTTAAATTTGGATTGACTCGATTTCTATAATTGCTATAGTTGTAAGGGAGCTGGATCATAATTGGCTAAGACTGTTGCTAAGCAACTACTTATCCAACCAGTGAGCACCACATATATACTTAGGCACTTTCCAAGATGTCTGTCACATGGGGCGAATGTTTCTTCCTTTATCTAACAGATATCATAAAAAGATAAAGAGGAACTTTAAAAAGTTGAATTTCACAGGATATAGCCAGAGTTGAGAACCATAGATGTAAGTTTAAAAAGATTATAGGTCACCGTCCTTGTTTTCGAGAGAATTGAAGAAAACCTTATTTTGCAGTACAATTCCTATGTAAATCAATAAAATATACTAACACTAGTCATCTTGTATCAGAACAAGTCATAGGAACTTGCTAGCATTTGGAAATCACCAGGTGGCGCCACTGTGTATTGTCTGACATGCCTTTAAAAGCACTGCTTCGTGCTGTGTAAAGCCAGCATTGTAGAGGTAACGGAGAAGGGTGCGTCTGTATCGACCTGCCCGAGTGGACACAGCATGTGACAGCACTGAGCAGCGCTCCGGACTGGTGCATTTCTAAAGGCCTTTCTCCACTCTGCGACTGGGTAGGGCTTGCGATCCGGTACCTCCAGTCTGAGACTGGAGGTACCGGCTTGGCGTACCGCATGTACCTCGGATCGCAAGGTATCATTGATTCTGGGTGGAAACTACCCCGCTTGCGACTGGAGCGCTTGCGATTCTAGGTACATATAGGGTACGCCTAGTCTCAGACTGGGCGTACCAAATATCAAACATGTTTGATATTTAAAAACGCTTGCGATCCGGGGTACATGCGGTACCTCCAGTCTGAGACTGGGCATACCAGTACACCCAGAAACTTGCTGTCTCCACTGTGCGTTTTGCCGAGTTGCGATCCTAAAGGTACGCCCAGTCTCAGACTGGACGTACCTTGGATCGCAGAGTTGAGACAGTACATTACGCGGGCCAGTGGCCCTCGCCCGCCGGAGACCGGGCGACACGGGAGATGTCAGCAAACAGGGCTCTAAACCCGCCCTGTGAAGAAGAAGAAACTCAATGCGACTCTAAATCCGCCGACTACGGTTCGGGAACTAATCGTTCAACATCGTTACAGTGGGCGTCCACCAACCACGACAAGGCTACGACAATGGGTTCGCGACAAGGTCCATGACAGGCCTACGATTGGAAGGCCTGTCATAGCCTTGTCGTGGTTGGTGGACCCTAGTTCCTGACAAGAGGCTACAACAAGGACATGAAGCTTGTCGGGGGCCTGTCGGGGGCCTTCCGACAAGGTTACGACAAAATCGAAGATGTTCGATTTTTGCCACGACTGGAGCGTTGTCGTGGAGTGTTGTGGTTTCCTCGATATCACTGTCGTAGTGTGTCGGGACCATGGACGTCCTTTTTACGGGAACCAGCGACGTCTACGACACGCCCCGACACTGCTGTCGTAAAGCCCCTCTTCTCACGACAAGGCTGCGACAAGGCACCGATAGGAACTTTCTTGTCCGCTCTTGTCGTAGCCTTGTCGTGGTTGGTGGACGCCCGCCTTTAAAACGATTCGAAATCAAGGTCCTAACACTGTTAGTGACCAATTCATCCCATGCACCATTTCATCTAACCTTGTATACTCTAAAATTTCAACGGATAGTTACTGTTCGTGACGATACAATCACTGCAGGAAAACCACTATTTTATTCATATATATATAGACCCTATTGAGGTATCCCAGAATTCAGTCTGTTTACAGTTCCCGGTTTGCGCTGATTACCGACGTTATATGGTAATTACCCTTGAACCGTAACCCACAATCTTTGCTTTTTAACGGTTTTTATAAATCTTCAAATGGGAAATCTGATGTCAGAAATGGAAATTTCAGCTATTTCTACATGTAAATCCGAAATTATATTCAGGTTACTCAAATATAAATAGGAAAACTGTGGTTCATGCGATCGTAGTGTGCACAGGCACTCGCGAGCGGAACTTGTGTTTACCCTGGGCGATAATCGGGAGACGACTAACCTCTGGAGGGCGTATATACGTCATCGCGGAAGTGCATGTATTGGCTGAATATTGACTTGTTTTCATATGTATGTATATATATACGCCCAGGCCTTATATACGGACACGTCTTGGCTGTATTTCACACCCGGAGTATATGAGAGGAAATATCCTCTCCCCCCACCGCCTCCCGCCCGTTTGTGTTGGTAGAAGTACAGGTGTCCTCAGTAGGAAACCCTGACCCCACCCCCCCTCCCCCACCTCCCCCCGCCCGCTCTCAGTGAAGCCCTCTTCACTGGATGCTTATATACGCCTACAGATGAGGTGTATACACATGGGGAATTGGACGACCTTGTATACGCAAAATACCTACTTATATACACCAGGCGCATCCATATGTAAAATAATGATGTTCGTGCAGTGAAATTGTCATCTTCAATGATTCTATTTGTTTTGAAATCAAAATCTAAGATATGATGGTATACCTACATTCTTTGCAAATATCAAGTCAATTGATAAATTATTTCTTAAACACAATTATTAAGTATTGGGCAAATGATGCTTCATGGCATCATCCTGCCCTAAATGGTTAAGGAACAAATGAAATAGGATTTGGTTCAATTCATTTGTGGAATAATGTTTTTGATATTGAGAAGTGTGTAGTGAAAAGGATTTTTTTAATTTTTTTTTTTTTATTTGCTTTATTTATCCTGCAGGAGCTTCGGTGTAGACACCGGTTTGACTTACCCCTGCAGTATTATAAACATATGTACAAAGATAACATTAAAACAGTAGAAAAAGTCTTCAACGAATGAAGATTAGGGGATAATAAAGTTTCGGTTCAAGTCTTTGCTTGTGCAAAAGATGATTGATATACTGATCACCATTTGTATCTTATAGATACGGGTATGGAAAGTAATTTTCTACCTATAGTTGAGTGTTCGTAGACTTGAGGTGATGTCATCACCAGTTTACCTGGACAAGATAACATGAGTATTTAGGTAGCCCTCCATAGTCCCAAATTCAATAATTAGTAGGAATGATAACGTTTTTTTCTGCAATTTGTTCACAGTGAAACACCTTCATCGATTCTAAGACAACCCAAGAAGGTAACGACCACTATTCATGAAACTTTAAGTCGTCCTCCGCAATGTATTCAACGTGAAAAGCTTTCATTGATCCTGACGTTTACACTGATCGATTCTGACCGGCGATTCTGGGAGCTGTTTCAAAAGTCGGGAGGGTGCTAAACGAGAGTACTCATCGCCAATGCGAGAGGCCAACAATGGAACTTGAGGCGTCGCTGTCGAGGTGGAGGTGCCGCTCTCTATGGGATATTGGTAGTAGTTTTGCTGCCGCTTTGATTTGAGGTGCCGCTCGCTGTTGCCGGCCTCTCGCTTTCAAAATGTGACTTGCCGCTGGCGAGACCTCACTCGACTTTTGAAACAGCTCCCTGGTATTTTGCACCTCCTGATGACTTTCAGCAGTAAAGTGATAGAAATCGTCTAATGTGGCGACTGCAGATCGTCTGGTTACATCAGGATATATAATTTTGCACCACCTGACGACTATTGGACGCGCTCTGATGCACACAACTATTTCAAGCTGCCTTGAATTACTTGTCTACACGGGCGGCGATTCTGTGAAAACTAATAGTCGTGTAAACGCTCGGGTACATTCTGACATCGACAACTTTTACAGTGGACATTGCCACCACCTGACGACTTCTGGCTTGACGATCTACAGTCGCCACGTTTTTAGTCGTCTAGTGTAAATGCAGGGTCATATGAGCCAAGATGGTCACGATTATCACCATTAAGAAATATCAAAGGCATATCGGTAAATCTACCACGAAAATTAAAACCCATGTCAATATCCTGGAAATGGAATATAATGATCTGCAAGTGTTATAGAAGACATTGCTAATTTATAAAATGGTTAGTGCTCGTGTATTACTACGCGTTAACCACTCATGGTTTACGACCGCCTATCCACAAAACCATCGATTAATGTCTATGTATAATCTGATATAACCTGACGAACTGCAGTCGCCACGCATTTTCTATTTGCTAATATTGTAAAACGGGATGAGTTTTAATCTTGGCCACTGTATGCCATGACTGGAGTTTGGCATAGTGACTTCATGAGGCGAAGCCGAGTGAAGTCCAGAGCCAAAACTCCAGGTTTTGATTTTATCCTACCCCGTCTCCTTGATTTTGGAATATTATGTCATAACAATTCTTTATGCCACTAGTGGCATATAAACCTCTGTATGCCAGTCAGCGTGGCAAACGGAAACTCAATGTTGGGCCTATGGAATTTTATATTACGGGTAGGATTATATATGGAACTTTATATTATCCATGCAGAGTTATCTGCAAACATCAATAGAATTCAGAAATCACCCAACTACCAGCATTTGCCTTTAACCCGACCAGAGGTAGCGTAGTGTGGCTCTGGTCGCCAGTGTAAATAAACCCGGGTTGGATCTAATGAGGGGGCTCCTGGACAGGTGTGCCGCCAGATGGCAGTGTGGTGCCGGCCCGTATAGATGGCAGCACTGGTTCTCGGCGTTCTGCTTCTCGGAGTCAACGAGATCTCGGCACCACCATGCACAGACGCGCTAGCCATGAACCTCACCATAGGTAAGTGGTCGTGTATATCTAAGTCAAATCCAGCGGTACAAAACTTCGATATGTATACAAAGTCGGGCTGTATAACCATGCTAACCCATGCAATAATTATATAGAACGTCCTGACCATGCTGTACAAGTCACAGACCGAGATGGTAATTTACGGTTTGTACGGACCGTACCATTTATGCCGAGTTCCGTACAAACGGTAAATTATCATCGAGTTCTGTGACTTGTACAAGCATGGTTGGGAGTTATATATTTACTATATACCCGAAATTTAAAAAAAAATCAATTTCATTTGGCTTAACAACCAATTTTTTTTAATAAACGTGTATTGCAAAGTGGTCCGTACTTTGGTGTACGGACCAGCGGTCCGTACAGTATTTTTACGTCATATGCCGAAACGGTGCGTATATACAGTATATACAGCATGGGTATATAGTAATGACACATAAACGGGCTAAACATGGAATGTCTAATTAAAACATTTGTCATTTAAAATTGATAGTTTTGACGGCTAATGTTTGACCATGATTTTAATGTGCGTGGTCGATATATTCTCCCAGGGATCGTTTGTTCCGACTGAAGATTTCCTAAACTTGCTTCTTTGAATGTGTTGCTATCTTAAGAAGTTAAAAGGTTACGTTGACATAAACAAATGGGCAATTTTCATTTAGCCTGAGGCACCATATTGAAACCTATTTGGGAAGCACAAGGGCTACACAATATAGGAGAGCTAATTTGGAAAAATTTGAAAAACTCACCTCGGTAGAGAGCTTGCATTAAAAATAAAAAAAACCAAACTATCTTATGGTAGAAGTATATACAAGAATGGGAAGTCACTTCAATAATCACTCTAGCCACGTCCATGGACATAATTTACCACATTAATGAGTATTTTTCTGTCATTTTTTCTCTATTTGAAGGTGTTTTAAGGGGGGCGGCGAATGGCTCAGTGTCTACGTTGGCGGAGACCTTCAACTCGTGGTTCCCGGGCTCAAGAGTCTCCGTCGTATCCAAGATGGCGTCTGAGGACGACGGGTCGGCACTGATCGGTGCAGGTGAATTCTTACATAACTTACTATCCAACCCCTCGTATAAACCTCCGCAAACTTAACACGGTGTGACTGTATGTCACGGTTATTATCCTACCCCTCATATAAATCTCCGCAAACTTAACATGGTGTGACTGTATGCCACGGTTATCATCCTACCCCTCATAGAAATCTCCATAGGCTTAACATGGTGTGACTGTATGCCACAGTTATTATCCTACCTTTCATAGAAATCTCCATAGGCTTAACATGGTGTGACTGTATGCCTCGGTTATTATCCTACCCCTCATATAAACCTCTATAGACGTAACATGGTGTGACTGTATACCACGGTTATCATCCTACCCCTCATATAAATCTCCATAGACTTAACATGGTGTGACTGTATGCCTCGGTTATTATCCTACCCCTCATATAAACCTCTATAGACGTAACATGGTGTGACTGTATGCCACGGTTATTATCCTACCCCTCATATAAACCTCCGCAAAATTAACATGGTGTGACTGTATACCCACGTTATCATCCTACCCCGCATATAAGACTCTATAGACTTAACATGGTGTGACTGTATACCAAGGTTATCATCCTACCCCTCATATAAACCTCTATAGACTTAGCATGGTGTGACTGTATACCACGGTTATCATCCTACCCCTCATATAAACCTCTATAGACTTAACATGGTGTGACTGTATGCCACGGTTATCATCCTACCCCTCATATAAACCTCCACAAACTTAACATGGTGTGACTGTATGCCACGGTTATCATCCTACCCCTCATTTAAACCTCCGCAAACTTAACATGGTGTGACTGTATGCCACGGTTATTATCCTACCCCTCATATAAACCTCCGCAAACGTAACATTGTGTGACTGTATGCCACGGTTATCATCCTACCCCTCATATAAACCTCCATAGACTTAACATGGTGTGACTGTATGCCACGGTTATTATCCTACCCCTCATATAAACCTCCATAGACTTAACATGGTGTGACTGTATGCCACGGTTATCATCCTACCCCTCATATAAACCTCCGCAAACTTAACATGGTGTGACTGTATGCCTCGGTTATTATCCTACCCCTCATATAAACCTCCATAAACGTAACATGGTGTGACTGTATGCCACGGTTATTATCCTACCCCTCATATACCCCTTATATAAACCTCCATAGGCTTAACATGGTGTGACTGTATGCCTCGGTTATCATCCTACCCCTCATATAAACCTCCACAAACTTAACATGGTGTGACTGTATACCACGGTTATTATCCTACCCCTCATATAAACCTCCATAGGCTTAACATGGTGTGACTGTATGCCATGGTTATCATCCTACCCCTCATATAAACCTCCGCAAACTTAACATGGTGTGACTGTATGCCACGGTTATTATCCCACCCCTCATATAAACCTCTATAGACTTAACATGGTGTGACTGTATGCCACGGTTATCATCCTATCCCTCATATAAACCTCCATAAACGGAACATGGTGTGACTGTACGCCACGGTTATCATCCTACCCCTCATATAAACCTCCCCAAACTTAACACGGTGTGACTGTATGCCACGGTTATTATCCTACCCCTCATATAAACCTCTATAGACTTAACATGGTGTGACTGTATGCCACGGTTATTATCCTACCCCTCATATAAACCTCTATAGACTTAACATGGTGTGACTGTATGCCACGGTTATCATCCTACCCCTCATATAAACCTCTATAGACTAAACATGGTTTGACTGTATACCATGGTTATTATCCTACCCCTCATTTAAATCTCCATAGACTTAACATGGTATGACTGTACCCCGGTACGACACGGTTATTATCCTACCCCGAATGTAAATCTCCATAGACTTAACATGGTCTGACTGTATACCACGGTTATTATCCTACCCTTCATATGAATCACCATAGACTTAACATGATGTGACTGTATACCACGGTTATCATCCTACCCCTCATATAAATCTCCATAAACGTAACATGGTGTGACTGTATGCCACGGTTACTATCCTACCCCTCATATAAACCTCCATAAACGTAACATGGTGTGACTGTATGCCACGGTTACTATCCTACCCCTCATATAAACCTCCGCAAACTTAACACGGTGTGACTGTATGCCACAGTTATCATCCTACCCCTCATATAAACCTCCATAAACGTAACATGGTGTGACTGTATGCCACGGTTATTATCCTACCCCTCATATAAACCTCCGCAAACTTAACACGGTGTGACTGTATGCCACAGTTATCATCCTACCCCTCATATAAACCTCCATAAACGTAATATGGTGTGACTGTATGCCACGGTTATTATCCTACCCCTCATATAAACCTCCATAGGCTTAACATGGTGTGACTGTATGCCACGGTTATTATCCTACCCCTCATATAAACCTTCATAAACGTAACATGGTGTGACTGTATGCCACGGTTATCATCCTACCCCTCATATAAACCTCCATTGACTTAACATGGTGTGACTGTATGCCACGGTTATTATCCTACCCCTCATATAAACCTCCATAGACTTAACATGGTGTGACTGTATGCCACGGTTATTATCCTACCCCTCATATAAACCTCCATAGACTTAACATGGTGAGACTGTATGCCACAGTTATTATCCTACCCCTCATATAAACCTCCATAGACTTAACATGGTGTGACTGTATGCCACGGTTATCATCCTACCCCTCATATAAACCTCCATAGGCTTAACATGGTGTGACTGTATGCCACTGTTATCATCCTACCCCTCATATAAACCTCCATACACTTAACATGGTGTGACTGTATGCCACTGTTATCATCCTACCCCTCATATAAACCTCCATAAAGGTAGCATGGCGTGACTTTATCTCACCCCTGGTACAAGTTTAGCCGTAGGAATAACATAAGAAAAAAATACTCAACGATCACCCCCATAAAGTTACAATACTATGCCACGGCCATGGCGTAGTGAATTTGAGATGACGTCATATGGATTCTCTCAGTCATCATTGTGAAATTTTGATGATATTTTATGTCTTAAAAAGGGGTGAGATAAATCCAGAACCGCACTCGAATCTTGAAATAGACAATATTCCACTTGTTTGGATGTGCCATAAACATCACTCGGCTTCGCCTCAATGACAATTTGGGCACATATAATCATCCTACCCCTCATACAAACTTCCATAAACTTAACATGGTGTGACTGTATGCCACGGTTATGCCATAAAAGGTTTACCTAAAGAGGACGGGTCAGCACTGATCGGTGCAGGTGAATTGTCCTACGCCTCATATAAACCTCCTCATTATCCATCCTATACAAAGCCCCCATTGAAAATGTATGGTAAACAACGACCTATTATATAAAACCTGTCAGATACCATAACTGTGGTATACGGATTCAAATCTGTGGTATACATAGACCATAATCGATGGTCTTGTAGACAGGCGGCCGTTAACCACGAGGGGTTGACGCGTAGTAATACACGAGCGCTAGCAAGTGTGTTACGACGTCAACCGTGAGTGGTTTACAGAGCCGCCTGTCCACAAAATCATCGTTTGTTGTATTTATTATCCATCTTTTCGAATAAATTAAACCCAGTAATTGCCATTTTAAAAGGTATAACAATAGGAACTACTTCTTTGCTCTATATCAAAAGGGACTATTTTTCCCGTATACCATGGTTTTGAGGCCGTATACCACAGGTTGGAATCCGTATACCACAGTTATGGTATCTGACAGGATTTATACAATGGGTCGTGGTTTACTGAGTCCCCATACATTTTCAATGGGGGCTTTATATACGATGGATAATAAAGCCCCATAGCCATGGTAAACAGGAAAGATAGTCCCTTTGTGCTATATGGCAAAGAAATAGTCCCTATTGTTATACCCTTTCATATGGCAATTACTTGGTTTGATTTATTCGAAAAAATGGATAAAACAATGCTTTTGTAAAAAGGCGATATCACTCAGCTCTGTTTGCTGATATCATTCCGCAAAGACAACTCACACCATATAAATAAACTTGATATTTAGTGTAGTTTCTTGATATCATACCCATACCAGTATGTTACACAAATGCCAACCTCTACTGCAGTATTGGTATCAGTTACATACCACCATAGTATGGTGGTATTGGTATCAACATATTTTTGCGCATGTGCTAGACTTCCGGATCATGCTGTACCTTCGAGAATTCGGAGACGTTTTAAAAGCTCCCTGTCATAACTGAAAGTGCGCAATGACCAAATATTGAGGTATCTAATGTGGGGTATTAACGTGATACAGTTTAGATAGCTCATATATTCTTAATCAATCGATATCAACAAGTCCACTTCGGCCTCGGTTCGTCTGATCGCCGATTTTACCGCACGTAGGTAGTGACCCTGCGGCCCGTTTGATAGTCTAGGATCGAAGATGAAGACCCTTTTCTGTAACTCATACAAGGATTATTGTTTAATGGTATAAGTCTGTTCGCTAAGTCCATAAGGTCGTCCATAAATGTTTAATAAAGTTAACCCACATCGTCCCTTGGTCTCTATGGCTTACAGAACAGGGTCTACATGTACGATCCTAGATTATTCAATGGGTCCAGGGGGCTTTTTAATAAAGTTCATTCGTTTCTGGTGCTGGTGCTGGACGAACGATCACTCCAACGATAAACAACATTCTTAACCTTTTTTTCCATTCAGTGTTGTATTACAAGAGATAAGATATTTTCTAAATGAACGTATTTGTATACAATACCTTGTAAAAGCTTTAGGTTACTTTTATCATCAACACAGCCTATGCTTACAACACAATCTTTCAACACTATAGCCTCAAAGACAATCTTAAGACACTTTTTTGTCGTTTGTAGTTTATTCAACGGTCCCAGAATCGTCTAGTGAAAAAGGCGGGTTAGAGGAATAAACCAACCCCTTGTAAAGTTCTGATTTATACATCCCTATTGTGGCCGTGTAATATTGGTTTCTATGAGAAGAAAGTAATTATCTAAATTACCCCTAATTATTGAGGAACAAATTGACTGAATTGGACCAGTCGCCATTTTGGTTAGTAACCTCCTCCCTGATGTTTACAGCACGGCTGCCATGCTTTGAATGGCATATAATACCCCTATTACTGCTTAGCTCTAGTTCTCAGTCTGCCCACATGAGGGCAGGTCGTTCTGCCTATGACACTTTGAGTTGTTCAGTGTCATGAGCGGCCTCCTGACATGTGCGACAGACTGAAATGGGCGCTCAACCGGAACAGATTTGGTCTTCCCCTATATGAGAGCGCAGAGCTCACTGATGCCAAGCCTGTCATATCAACCCCCTGCTAAGGGTATAAAACCAAGACCCATTCCTGTCAATAAACAGTTAGTTAAGTTCTTGACTCATAGTAGTACATAGTACCTCTGTGTTTGAGTTCTTCTCTCTCTTCTTAAGGTCTACTCCTTACACAAGTAGGGTCCAAGACTTTACACCCTGTTTATTAAACGGGCCCCTGTTTCTCTATAATTTCCTAAACATTTTCTTCCAGTTCTTGAGCTGCTGTCTCTCAACGTTCAGGCGTTTCTCGTCGTCATGATGTCATGTCAGCGTTCCCGTGACCTCATTTCCTTTCTGACTGACCTTAACCTTGACCTTCAACCTCTGCTGGCGTCGAGATGTCAGAACGAGACCGACTCGGTTGCCATGGAGACGTGGCCTGGTTATCGGACACGGACGCGGCTTTATGACGTCTTGATGGACGTCGTGACGTGGGAACGCGCTGCTTACGTCAGAATGACGGAAATGACAGTTATTTATGACGACAGCTTCAGTGAGTGTCATTTTACTTGTGATATCCAGAGACAAGATTCTCACTCTCGTAGAACATCAGTCACCGACCCTAGATCAGGGAGCTGTTTCAAAAGTCGAGTGAAGTCTCGCCAGCGACACGTCGCATTTCAAAGCGAGAGGCCAGCAACAGAGAGCGGCACTTTGAATCAAAGTGGCAGCAAAACCGCTACCAATACCCAATAGAGAGCAGCACCTCCACGTCGACAGCGATGCTTCAAGTGCCATTGTTAGCTCTCGCTTTGGAGGTGAGTACTCTTGTTTGCACCCTCCCGACTTTTGAAACAGCTCCCTGGTTTACCGTGTCCCTAAGTGCGGGAGAAACTCCAAGCAGATCCGACCAGAAGCATAGTTTTTAGGTGTAGGTTACCGGTACCAGCGAAAGTTAGGGTCTCATTGGTTTCTCATGAGAAAAGTTGATAAAAAAACTACAATACTAAACTTTGATATCTGCATAGCTCGAAATGGATCATAAGAGAAAAAGTATGTTTGTGTATAGATCTACAAAAAATAAGAACAGGTTCAGGTTTTTCTGTTCACTAGATTGTCACTCTTGTGACACCTCACTCTCCATACGTAGTTCTGGGAGCTGTTTCAAAGGTTGGGAGGGTGCTAAACGAGAGTTCTGACTGCCAAAGCGAGAGCTCACAATGGCAATTGAAGTGTCGCTGTCGAGGTAGAGGTGCCGCTCGCTATTGGGTATTGGTAGCGGTTTTGCTGCCGCTTTGATTCAAAGTGCCGTTTGCTGTTGCGGCCTCTCGCTTTGAAATGCGACGTGCCGCTGGCGAGACTTCATTCAACTTTTGAAACAGCTCCCTGGTATGTCTGTCTCTATGTGGTGGAGACACTCCAAGCAGATCCGACAGAATTCTAACGTTTTAAATATGATAGGTAAATACATTCTGAGAGTACTGGGTGTAGGTCCTACAGCTCTTCAGTGTGATCTGCAACCATATCCACTGCACCACTCCACCTCCGCTCCAACTTCCACACGCTTCTTCATCGGCGTTCGACTATACGGAACCAGCGTAATCTATCATATATTTTACCCACCCACCCACACCTATAATAAAACTTTGAAAGCAGAAATAAGAAAACAAATCCAAAACCAGTGCCCATTTTACACAACTAGGAGCAAAGACTATGTTCATTATTGAGGAATGAGCATTCAATTATAAAGGAATAACAATCAAAAGGTTTTGGTTACATTCAGTAAATGGATAGTTTTCTGTAACCCACTTGCACCCAGTGAACTTGCCATTTCTGCAACTACCTATCTTGGATCCAATCATATCAAGCATCATTGGATCTTAAGGTATTTTGGTTTTGAGTGATTGGTCATGGTCAGCTAAGCATGTCTCTAAGACCCTGAGACACTGGCTCACTGCTCTATTCTCATTATCACAGTGAATAACATGCAGATAGTAAAGGGATAGTTTTCTGGAAGCATGCTGGAAGTTCAATGTTCTCTGTAACCCAGTGTTTACACTAGACGATTCT
Organism: Alentia gelatinosa; assembly: GCA_950022655.1. Classification (NCBI taxonomy): domain Eukaryota; kingdom Metazoa; phylum Annelida; class Polychaeta; order Phyllodocida; family Polynoidae; genus Alentia; species Alentia gelatinosa. Next base: position 5,858,749 of record OX465579.1, on the reverse strand, counting down.
GGCATTTTGCACCTCCTAACGACTTTCAGCAGTACGATGATGTGACGACTGTCACGTGGCGACTGCAGATCGTCTGATTACATCTGATTACACAATTTGGCACCACCTGACGACTATTGAAGCCGCTTTGAATTGGTCGTCTAGATGGGCGACGATCCTGGGGCCCGTTTAATAATCTAGGATCTTACAAAACCTTTTTCTGTACCTCGTGCAAGGGTTATCGTTTAATAATATTCAAGCCTGTTCACTAAGACAGTCTTAGCTGTCCATAAGGTCGTCCATAAGTGTTGAATAAAGTTCACCCACACTGTTGCTGGGTCTCTCTGGCATACAGAAAAGAGTCTACATATACGATCCTAGATTATTAAACTGGCCCCTGTGTCGCCGGTGTAAACGCTCAAGGACATTCTGAGCTCGACGACTTTTGTGGTGGACATTGTCACCACCTGACGATATTAACTTAACGATGTACAGTCGCCACTTATTTAGTCGTCTAATGTGTTGCGTTATCAAGTATTGAGTCTGAACACATGACTAGGTAAAACTGGAAGTGAGTTTTATTCTCCCCCACAATCTTTAGTAGTACTGGCAGTTAACACCAGATGGCAGTATATGTAATACACAATACAAGGAAGAAAAAAATGAAAATAAAGAAAGTTGTAAAAAAAAAAACAAACATAATGTAAACGCTGGGTAACCTCTACGCAATATATAAAGTGCTTCCAAGCACGCTTTTAAAAGCAGATACTTCCCATTTCTTGTACTTTCTGTTGACTTAAGGTAATAATTGTGTGGATTGTTGTGCACAGGGAAGGCTGAGGTGATGCAGCTGGCGGAACGACTGTCCAACATGACGGGAGGACTGCTTGTCGCCGTACACACGGGCCTCGTGGGCAAAGTAAGCGGTGTGAACTTCGTAAACTCCACTCATTGGATACTGAAAAGATCATATATTTTACCCACCCACCCACACCTATAATAAAGCTTTGAAAGCAGAAATAAGAAAACAAATCCAAAGTATGATGTGAAAACATATGCTGAAGAATCACAATTTACGGTTCGTATGGAACGAAGTGTTTATGCCGAGTTCCGTATGAACCGTAAATTATAATGTACAAGCATGGTGGGTTGTTCTATATTTACTATATGCCCGAAATTATTAAGATAATAAACTAAGTTTTGCCTAACTACCAATATCGACGTGTACGGAACAGTGTTCCGTATTCTGCCATATGGAACAGTGTTCCTTACGATAATCCCTTGTTCTAATCAAATACAATAAAAACTAAGACAAGTTAATTTCAACAGTAATAAATATAAGATGAGATGTGTGATGGAGATATTCCCCTGATTACAAGAATTGTTAGACAAGCTGAAGCTAGTTTAAGTTCTTTATAAGAACATTATTGATAATGATGTTTTGGGTTACAACTGAGATGAATAACTGACTCATGATACTGAAAGAAGATATGTAGCTTTCTATATGCCTTAATAAAGGGAGCTAAGCTCATTAAAAAAATATATATATGTCTACACCACTAGTAAAAAGATATACACTTACTGAACAATTCCAGTTGCATATATCTTCCATATATAGTCACATCATGTTGCAAATAGTGAAGCTATATGGATGTAAAGTATATATTATTTGGTCAAATATTATTTCTAGATGGTGAAGTGGTGGTTGATCATTCATTCATCATTCATTTTCTCTTATATCTTTCATGATATCACACTTGTTGTCCCCCTTGTACAAGGAAAGTATTATAAAAAAATATATATATATTATTTCCCATGAAATATATTTTTCATATGAAAATAGAGAATTTCTGAATTAAAAAACAAGGGGATATTGTGAACATATTATTAATGACTTTTGAGCTTTGTTTCAGAAAAAGAATCGAGGTGCTGGTGATGTTCGAAGGGCGTTGAGGTATGCTGCTGACATGCGCAGTAGCCCCCGGACGTTCCTCCTGATCCTCTGTTCTGACGACAACACCCGCTACATACTTCAGCTGGTACGTACACCTCTCATATATAAAGACAACATCCGCTACATACTTCATCTGGTACGTAGACCTCCCATATAGACTGACAACACCCGCTACATACTTCAGCTGGTACGTAGACCTCCCATATATAATGACAACATCCGCTACATACTTCAGCTGGTACGTAGACCTCCCATATAGACTGACAACACCCGCTACATACTTCAGCTGGTACGTAGACCTCCCATATAGACTGACAACACCCGCTACATACTTCAGCTGGTACGTAGACCTCCCATATATAATGACAACATCCGCTACATACTTCAGCTGGTACGTAGACCTCCCATATAGACTGACAACACCCGCTGCATACTTCAGCTGGTATGTATCCCTTCCATATAGACTGAAAACACCCGCTACATACTTCAGCTGGTACGTACGCCACCCATATAAACTGACAACACCCGCTACATACTTCAACTGGTATGTACACCTGCCATATAAACTGCCAACATCCGCTATATACTTCAACTGGTACGTACACCTCCCATATAGACTGACAACACCCGCTACATACTTCAGCTGGTACGTACCCCTCCCATATAGACAAACAACACCCGCTACATACTTCATCTGGTACGTACCTCTCCCATATAGACAGACAACACCCGCTACATACTTCATCTGGTACATATACCTCCCATATAGACTGACAACACCAGCTATATACTTCAACTGGTACGTAGACCTCCCATATAAACTGACAACATCCGCTACATACTTCATCTGGTACATACCCCTCCCATATAGACTGACAACACCCGCTGCATACTTCAGCTGGTACGTATCCCTTCCATATAGACTGAAAACACCCACTATGTACTTAAGCTGGTACGTACGCCACCCATATAGATAGACAACACCCGCTACGTTCTTCAGTTGGTTGGCCTTCCTTCATCATTACAGACATAATCAGTTATATCGGTATGAACGTGTCTTTGTTGTAGGCCAGTTCTGTGAGCCTATCCATATCAGAAACATAATTAGTGATATCTGTTTAAAAGTGTCTTTGTGGTAGGCTATTTCTGTGGGCCTCTCCTCGTCAGATACCTAACGAGTGATATCGGTAATCATCATTACAGATACATAAACAGTGCTATTGGTAAGAATGTGTCTTTGTTGTAGGCCAGTTCTGTGGGCCTTCCCTCAGTATCACAGAGACATAACACGTCATATTGGTAAAAAGGTTACTTCATTGTAGGCTGGTTCTATGAGTATATAAATATACTCATCATAACAGATACATAAACAGTGATATTGGTATAAATGTGTTATAAATGTGTCATTGTTGTAAGCCTGTTCAGTGGCTCTTTTCTCATCAATACAAATATATAATCAGTGATATCGGTATAAATGTGATTTTGTTGTAGATGAATTCTGTGGACCTATCCTCATCATAACAGTGACATAATGAGTGATATCGGTATAAATGTGTCTTTGTAGGCCGGTTCTGTGAGTTTATATAAATACTGATCATTACAGAAACATAATTGGTGATATTGGTATAAATATATCTTTGTTGTAGGCCAGTTTTGTGGGTCTATCCTCACCAGATACATAACGAGTAATATCGGTATAAATGTTACCTCTTTGTAGGTCAGTTCTGCGGGCCTATCCTCTTCATTACAGAGACATAATGGGTGATATCGGTATAAATGTGTTTTTGTTGTAGGTCGGTTTAGTAGGCCTGTCCTCACCACATACATAATGAGTGATATCGGTTCAAATGTGTCATTGTTGTAGGCCAGTTCTGTGGGCTTATCCCTCGGTATCACAGAGACATAACAAGTCATATTGGTAAAAATGTTACTTCATTGTAGGCTGGTTCTATGAGTTTATATAAATACTTGTCATTACAGAAACATAAACAGTGATTTGGTATGAATGTGTCTTTGTTGTAGGCCAGTAAAGTGGGCCTATTCTCATCATTACAGAAACATAACGAGTGATATTTGTATAAATGTGATTTTGTTGCAGGCCGGCTCTGTGGACCTGTCCTCACCAGATACATAATGAGTGATATCGGTATAAATGTGACTTTGTTGCAGGCCGGCTCTGTGGGCCTGTCCTCCCCAGATACATAACGAGTGATATCGGTATAAATGTGACTTTGTTGCAGGCCGGCTCTGTGGCCTGTCCTCACCAGATACATAACGAGTGATATCGGTATAAATGTGACTTTGTTGTAGGCCGGCTCTGTGGGCCTGTCCTCACCAGATACATAACGAGTGATATCGGTATAAATGTGACTTTGTTGCAGGCCGGGTCTGTGGGCCTGTCCTCACCAGATACATAACGAGTGATATCGGTATAAATATGATTTTCTTGCAGGCTGGCTCTGTGGGCCTATCCTCACGCTTCCACTTCTGGGTGCTGGTAAACGCGGACCTCACCCACCTGTCCGGGGTGCTGCGGGGCTGGCCGGAGGGCAACCTCCTCCTGCTGAAACCGGTACAGAAGAGACCTCCCCGCTGCTTCATGTCCCATGTGACCGAGCGTCTCCAGGTGAGACTTCATACACAACATTCACCTGTTTGTGGGTAGGAAACCAATGTTTCATTGTTTCTGTTATTAATTATAGAGGGCGACAATTGTATCAAAGCCCAATTCCACACCAGGGGGCGTTACCACCTCTTCATGCTGGCTTCACTCGACTACGGTCCATTCCTCTGCCATGATACCTACGTTACGCACGTCCATTTCCTTGTTGGTGGTTATAATTTTTTTTTTTTCATTTATTTTATTTATTTTGTTTTATTTTTTATTAAATAAATAGGGGTGAGAATAATGACACCTTAAAAGCCCACTCACTTGTCTATTATTCATTATCATCTTATTTCCACTTATACTATTAATACACTAGTGGGCATATTTTCCACTTAGTTGCTATGTAGTTATATCCAATCATAAACAAGGATATTGCATAGAGTCAACTACAACCACTACCATTTTGTAGCAGCTCCTCCCTGTCTTGATGTTAACGTATGGCGGCCATGTATGCTAAACCTATGGGGATTTGAGGCTAGACTTTTGTTTTTGGTCTCGTTTGTTACTCTTGAAGTGTAGTTTACTACTATCGTCTCTGAATAACTCTGTCTTGAAGCTACGTTGTTGAGTTTATCAAAAATATGGATCTAAAAAATTGAAGAATGAGACATATAATCTCGAACCTACATAGTCAAAGTACTGAGCGCCTATATCCTGAAATGGTATTTTGTGACCGGCTATCTGTGGTTGCAGCGGGTTCACTTTGGCTTCCTATCACTCCGCATCAAACTAGTAGAACGACGACTTTGACCAAAACTTGTTGGTTTCTTCTTAAGGGGGTGCGTCCACCAACCACGACAGGGCTGCGACACGCGCCGACAAGAAAGTTCCAATCGCAGCCTTGTCGCAGCCTTGTCGTGAGAAGGGGGGCTGTCGTGACCCTTGTCGCAGCCTGTCGGGAAGTGCACGCTCCACCTAAATATTCTATCGTAGACCTCTGTGACAACCTCCCGACACGCCACGACATGCCACGACACGCCACCAAAATTGAACATGTTCGATTTTGTCGTAAGCTTGTCGGAAGGCCCCCGACAGGCCCCCGACAAGCTTCATGTCGCAGCCTGTCGTGGCCTTGTCGTAGCCTCTTGTCGGGAACTGTGGTCCACCAACCACGACAAGGCTACGACAAGGCTTCTAATCATATAGCTGTCGTGGACCCTGTCGGAAAGCCGTTGTGGCAGCCTTGTCGTGGTTGGTGGACGCACCCCCTTAGTCTCCACACAGTGATTCCCATTCCCTGTTTACGGTACAGGAGCGGCCGCTGGTGCGTATGATACACAAGATGGTGGGCACCTTACTCGTCAAGGGTGGAACGACAGATACAAACAACGAAGACACCAAAGACTGCAGCTCTGGGAGAATGGTAAGAATCATGTTGTAAAGTTCCAGTCTATACATCCCTTTTGTGACCAGTTATATTTGTTTCTATGTGAAGAGATTAGCAATCTGTATTGTCCCTATTTTAATAGTACCAAAAAGACTGCATCAAGACAGTCTCCCATTTTATAGTAGCTCTCTCTCTGTCTTGATGTTGACCTTATGGCAGCCATGTATTGAATGGCATGTTTACCCTCATTATCACTCACACAAGACTGGTCGACCCATTGGCTGTGGCTCCAACAGCCAATCCCAGCACACAATTTATAAGCCTACCCTGAACTCAGATGCCACCTGCTGTGTGTATATAAGTGGGTGTTTTATGTTGGACTAAATAGTTAAGTTCTGTTTGAGTTCTTACTCCCTTCTTCTTAAGGTCTACACCTAGCTTAGTCCGTTCACGCACCGCACCACCTTCGGGTTACGGTACGTGAAGGTCTAACAGAGTATGAGTTTGACTGGCCTGCCACCTTTAGTGAGAGGAATTTTGTGGTTGGCTGTACTATTTATAGTATCAGTTTGACAAGGGGGAATACCGACAGGCGCTTAGTCTGCTTAAGGTCTGTAAGGGTCTGACAGAGCACAGCTCTAATTTGCCAGTTCCTTCTAAAGGCACTGATTGGAGAAAGGAATTTCTAATTTTAGTGCAAACCCAAGCCTGAGAATACCATGATTCTGGCACTATTCTGGGAATCATTATAACTCTCCAAGCTGATTTTTTTGGTCCATGCCCAGTAAAAGCTACTCTAGGACCTCTGCTTGAAGAGTAACATACTGGTTACTGGCAAATCAATCAGGGCAGCTTAGTACCAGCGGAGGTAGGAATCTCTACCTTAAAATGGCAGCGCATAACAGTCTGAGTTTGAGCCTGTGTGCCCTGGCCCTGGCGACAACAGACTGTACTAGAGTCTACACCTAGCTAGTCTAGGCCTCTAGAGCTACCATTTAATCTATGATATGGGTCCTGTTTCAGAAAAGTCAGATGAAGTCTGTCCCGGAGTATAAGATCCTGTCATTGAGTCCAGCGACTGATGCTCCTTCAGCAACAAATAACTCCAAATTACAAGGTAAACTGTACAAATATGTTACTATACCATCTAATAATGATGATATAATGGTGATCATGGAAGATCATGTGTGTACAATAAATCAACTACAATCTACAGGGCAGAATGATAGGCCCAACAATATCCAAAATACTATAAAGTACAAGGTACCTTTTATTAGCCTTCACATCTTTAGTAAATTATGTAGCTAAATAAAATAGAGATCATCTAATAAATACACAATATTACCATGATTTGAAATTGTTCCCATAATGCCGGTCGGGTGGCCGAAAAAGCCACCGGAAAAAGCCACCGGAAAAGTTACAGTTTCATAGTGTGAGCAATATTGGGGTATCCAAACGGATTTTCGTATTCTACTCAGTAGCGATCTGTAGGCTTCATAGTCTTTGTATGGAGACTCCGTATTAGGTGGGTAATGATAGCGATCTGTAGGCTCCATATGCTTAGTATGGAGACTCTGTATTAGGTGGGTAATGATAGCGATCTGTAGGCTCCATAGTCTTAGTATGGAGACTCCGTATTAGGTGGGTAATAATAGCGATCTGTAGGCTCCATATGCTTAGCATGGAGACTCCGTATTAGGTGGGTAATGATAGCGATCTGGAGGCTCCATAGGCTTAGCATGGAGACTCTGTATGAGGTGGGTAATAATAGCGATCTGGAGGCTCCATAGGCTCAGTATGGAGACTCCATATTGGGTGGGTAATAATAGCGATCTGTAGGCTCCATAGTCTTAGTATGGAGAATCCGTATTAGGTGGGTAATGATAGCGATCTGTAGGCTCCATAGGCTTAGCATGGAGACTCTGTATGAGGTGGGTAATAATAGCGATCTGGAGGCTCCATAGGCTCAGTATGGAGACTCCATATTGGGTGGGTAATAATAGCGATCTGTAGGCTCCATAGTCTTAGTATGGAGAATCCGTATTAGGTGGGTAATAATAGCGACCTGTAGACTCCATAGGCTTAGCATGGAGACTCTGTATTAGGTGGGTAATGATAGCGACCTGGAGGCTCCATAGGCTTAGCATGGAGACTCTGTATGAGGTGGGTAATAATAACGATCTGGAGGCTCCATAGGCTTAGTATGGAGACTCTGTATTAGGTGGGTAATGATAGCGATCTGGAGGCTCCATAGGCTTAGCATGGAGACTCTGTATTAGGTGGGTAATGATAGCGATCTGTAGGCTCCATAGTCTTAGTATGGAGACTCCGTATTAGGTGGGTAATGATAGCGATCTGTAGGCTCCATTGGCTTAGTATGGAGACTCCGTATTAGGTGGGTAATGATAGCGATCTGGAGGCTCCATAGGCTTAGCATGGAGACTCTGTATTAGGTGGGTAATGATAGCGATCTGTAGGCTCCATAGTCTTAGTATGGAGACTCTGTATTAGGTGGGTAATAATAGCGATCTGGAGGCTCCATATGCTTAGTATGGAGACTCTGTATTAGGTGGGTAATAATAGCGATCTGGAGGCTCCATAGGCTTAGTATGGAGACTCTGTATTCGATGGGTAATAAAAGACTCCTTGGGCCAAAGCTGAATACAGACTGTGATGCTGCTCTGTTTCAATGGCCTCAGACACCTTTAAAGGGAGTTGTTTCAGAACTATAACCGTGGGTCCACCTTGTCTTTCCCTGCAGACGGTGGCCATGTGCATACAGTGGAGCAGGCAACCTGGAGGCGCGCTGACGGGCTGCGACTCTCCGGCCAGTCCCTCTTCCTGCACCCGCCCGACAACCTGGAGGGGCGTGTCTTCATCGTGGGCGTCCCGGGGGATGTAAGTACAATTACGGCTTCATTGAAGGCATCCCGGGGGATGTGAGTAAAAATACAGCTTCAACGAAGGCATCCCGGGTGATGCAAGTAAAATTATAATCTAATGTGTAACAACCGCCCGACAACCTGGAGGGCCGTGTCTTCATCGTGGGCATCTCGAGGGATGTAAGTTAAATTACGACTTCAACGTAGGCATCCCGGGTGATGCAAGTAAAATTATAGTTTAAAGATGGGCATCACCTACCCGACAACCTGGAGGGACGTGTATTTAACGTGGGTGTCCTGGGGGATGTAAGTGATATCATAGTTTAAAAATGGGCATCCCGGGGGATGTGAGTAAAAATACAGCTTCAAGGTAGGCATCCTGGGTGATGCAAGTAAAATTATAATCTAATGTGTATAGTCTACCCGACAACCTGGAGGGCAGTGTCTTCATCTTCAATAATGGGCATCCCGGGCAATGTCAGTAATATTACGGCTTCATCGTGGGTATCCTGGGTGATGCAAGGAAAATTATAGTTTAAAGATGGGCATCACCTACCCGACAAGTTGGAGGGGCAAGTAATATTACGGCTTCATCGCAGGCATCCTGGGTGATGTGTGTTAAATTACGGCTTCATTGTAGGCATTCCAGGTGACATGAGTAAAATTACGGTTTCATCGTAGGCATTCCAGGTGACATGAGTAAAATTACGGCTTTATCGTAGGCATTCCAGGTGACATGACTAAAATTACGGCTTTATCGTAAGCATTCCAGGTGACATGAGTAAAATAACAGCTTCATTCTAGGCATCCTGGGGATGTGAGTGAAATTAGTGCCTAATCCTAGACATCCCGGTTGATGTAACTATAAGTATATTTTAATTGTGGGGCTCCTGGGCAATGTGACTAAAATTAAAGTTTGCCTGTGGGCATCCCATGTGATGTGAGTAGACTAGACTATGTAAAATCCTCGCATTCGCTTGAATATTACTACGCACCTAGTCCTTGGAGATTACGTCCACTTGTATCTGAAACCAGTTAGTATTGTGTATTTCATTGTGGGTGTCCCATTTCAATGGGTGTCCCTTATGACAGGGTGTCCCATTCAGGTCAGGGTGCTCTATATAAGGAAATATCATTTTTTCTAATTTAATTTAATTTAATTTAATTCTAGATTTTTAGGTGCTGGATATAAGATAAAAATCCGTTTCCAGCGTGACTATTTTTTTTCTTTAATTTAATCATGCTGTGTAACTTAATATCACATTATTTCTGAAAAAGCAAATCAGTCTAAAGTTGTGCAGTAATAGAGCTTATTACTATACACCTATGGCCGAACATGTATGAAATACTGCCCGCTGCTAGGGGTGTAGTATAAATAATGTTCACGCCTGCTGTGACAGCAGGCCATAGTGAATTGCAGTGGTCTTTGTAAGGTTAATAAAAGGGCAATTTAAACGATTAGGAGGTGTATAGTAATAAGAAAACGTAGTGACTGAGCCCCTATGGTGTCCGTTCTTAGTCATTTGATGAAAAAAGACGGCCCTCTCGCCTGTGGCGTCGGGCCGTATTTTTTCTTTAAATGACCTCGAACGGCCACCTGTATGGGCTCAGTAACCACGTTTTCTCATGATAATATTTACCTACCATGGACCCGTTTCAA